>VDFB02111896.1:81423-162533 GCA_007258455.2 Sequoia sempervirens
GAGAGAGAGGTGGGAGGTAGATACTTGAGATTGAGAAAGAGAGAGAGGGAGGGAGAGAGATAGATGGAGTGAGAGAGAGAGGGTGGGAGAGAGATAGAGGGAGTGAGTGAGAGACCTAAGAGAAGAAGAGGGGGTAGGAGGGAGAGATTTGAGGGAGAGAGAGACAAAGAGAGGGATATGGAGTCGGATAGACAAAAAGACCATATGGAGAGAGAGAGAGAGAGGTAGTGTGAGAAATGGGGTTGGAGTGAGATAGATTTATCTAGGTAGGGTGGGAGGGAATGAGATTTGAGAGAGAGGGAGTCTGAGAGAGGGGATTGGAGTGAGAGAGAGTAGTCTCGGTAGTGTGGGATGGAGTGAAACCTGAGAGAGAGAGAGAGAGAGAAAGAGACTTCAAAGGGATAGAGAGTTATCTAGTTAGGGTAAGGAGGTAGAGAGTGTATGAAAGGTAAAACCTCAACTATCCATCTATGATCATCAACCTCACACTGTTAGAGTTATCAAAGTGGTCGACCAAAGAGAGGGGAAATTTAGTTTTTGTTCAAAGTAGGTAATTTAGTGAGCACAAAATTTGGCACTCGCCAAATGTGATGTTCCATTTGGTGAGCGCCAAATTTGGCACTCACCAAATGACTTGCTTTAGACAAGTTAATTAACAAGATTTTCCAAATTTCCTCATTTTTTTGTTTGTGCTCACCGTCATGTTTGCACATCTTTCAATGTAAGTTTATAAAAAAACTATGATAGCATTAACCTCTCTCTTAGCTATCTAAATATATAATTCTTTTTTCATTTTGATTTAGTTAAGGTTTTGATCCATAAGTTCTATTGTAAATGCCTCCATTTTTAGTCAAAAACCAACATGTGCTATTTTTGGGATAGATTTTTACTCGTTCATCAAAATGTGAAAGAAATTACGTTTTTTAAAACTAGACTCCATTCTACACATAATGAAAAAAAAAAATTCGATTAGTTTTCAAAAAATTTAGGGCGGAGCACACTCAAATTTCAGCTTTTCAAGATGTGTCCTCTTTCAAAATTCATAAAATATTATTATTCATTAAAAAAATAATCCAAAAGAACAAGGATAAACTACATGGTATTAGTTAATTTCTCACCATTCGGATTTTTGAAATTCTAAAAAAATGTTAATCAAAAAGGGGCGGGGCTCAAACGCTATGCTATTTTTTTTTATAAAAGTAGGACCTATTCCCCCCCCTTTGAGACCCTTAATATTCATCAATTTCAAAAAGAATTAGCATCTTAGAAACTAGACTTGGAGCACTTGGACTCTTGTTCTTGCTGCATTTTGAAATTTTGAGCATAACTATCTTCATTTTCTCATTCAAATCAGATTTTGCTAATTTTAGAAAAAAGAAAGAAAAAAGTGGCATCTTAAGATCCAAATTTGTGTCCCAAATCCATGCACTTATCCCATCATACATACCTAATTCATATTTTACTGATATGGGTTCAACCATGTTAGTATTCAAAGAAAAAATACACCTCCATCATTAGGTGAATACCTTTCATGTGATTTTTTATGCCTTGTAGACCTACGAACAAGTTGAGTTGGAGGTTCTTCCTCCTCTTCTAAAGATTCAAATTTAGATGAGCTCTCCTAGAGTTCTTGTATATCTATAGGCCTCGATTCAACTTTCTTAGGTGTAGAAGGAAATTGAATCACATCTTCCTGTTTAATTTGTTTTGGTTGCATTGTAACAAAAGAAGGTTTAATTGCTCTAAAAATAACAATTCTACTATATATTACCTTCTGTACAATAGGATCCCAAAGATTTTATCCTTTCACACCATAACTATATCCGATGAAGATACATTTCATAGCCTTGTTCTCCAACTTTTTTTTCTTCTCCTTAGTGCATGTGCATATGCCTTGCAACCAAAAGATCTAAGATGTCTTAATGAAGGCTTGCGACCCAATCATGCCTCTATAGGTGTCTTCTCAACAAGAGCTGATGTAGGAGACCTATTAATTAGACAAGCAGTTGCAAAAACTTCAGCCCAAAACCTTTATTCTATG
Source organism: Sequoia sempervirens (assembly GCA_007258455.2). Classification (NCBI taxonomy): domain Eukaryota; kingdom Viridiplantae; phylum Streptophyta; class Pinopsida; order Cupressales; family Cupressaceae; genus Sequoia; species Sequoia sempervirens. The sequence continues at coordinate 83,465 of VDFB02111896.1, forward strand.
CCAACACCACTCAATATACTCCTAGCCTTCTGCATTAGTGTCATGTTCATTCTTTCTACAACTACATTCTGTTATGGAGAATATAGATTTGTCTTTTGTCTATGAATACCAAAATATTTATAGAGTCTATCAATATCATTAGAGAAAAATTCACTACCATTATCATTCCAGAAACATTTTATTTTATTTCCAGTACACAACTCAACCATTAATTTAAATTCTTTAAACTAATTGAAAACTTTAGATTTACTCTTTAGAAAGTATACCCATGTCCTGCTATAATCATCAATAAATAGAACATAATATGTGGATTTACCAATTGAAGGAACATCTACAAGACCAAACACATCAGAATGAATAAGATCTAATACACCACAAGATTTATGAGAACTCAAGTATCACTGAATGTGGTTTTGTTTTCCATAAATGCAATGCTCACAAAAATCAAATTCAAAATTAAAATCAAACAAACCTTCAATAAGGTTTTTATGTTTCAAGGTCCTTAGACCCTTTTCTCCAATGTGGCCAATTCTTTTGTGCCATAACATAGTTTTATATATAGGTGACTTTGATTTAGAAGACAGAGCACCCTTAGGTACCTAGAAGCTTTGACCATCTACTGAAGGTGAAACCCTCACCTCTTGCATAGATTTGATTTTCACCAAAGTACTATTGCAATCAATAGTGCATGCATCAATCTTATACAATGTGCCATATCTAACACCTCTATCAATCACCATAGAACCTCTAACCATCTTACATCCTAAATTAAAAAATACTACCTACACACTCACATCTATTAGTTTTCTCATAGATAACAAATTTCATGCTAATCCATGTATATGCAACACACCATTAATCATTTTTATTCTTGTTGGAAAAACAAGGACAGACAACTAAGAGGGGGGTGAATCAGTTGCCACAAAATATTTAAACTTTTCAAACTTAACTTAATCTCATATCTAAGGAATGAACAATGAACCATGAACAATCAACACATCAGAAGCACAAAGAACACCAATATTTTTTACATGGAAACCTTGTTAAGGGAAAAAACATGGTGGATGTTAGTCCACAATATTATACCCTGTTAAAATTATAATGAAAAATAATGGGAATGCACATGCATTCAGAAACACTTCTTAGAGCTCACTGCTCAAATACAAGAGGGTTCATTTCAAAACAATACATAGCAATATAGATTAGATCCGCAGGGTATGAGCTAAGAAAATATCTTCTACACAAGCCTGATTACAGTTCCAGTTAAGCATAGAAAACCTTCTTCCCACTTCGCTCAAACTTCTTCTCACTCTACTCTGCAATAAAATGAATAGATCAATGTTCACATAGTTTCTCTTCTCTAGATTTTCTTCACTTCATACACACACTAACTTCTCTCAAACAATCACTCTTATATATCCACAACATGAAATTACATCAACAACCTTGTTAGCCAAAAATATAAAACATATTTACAATGTCGGCCCAAATTTAGAAATAAATTTGGAATGCAAATCAAACACTATTAGCTAATACTATGATGCAACGTAAAACAATATCCTCAAGCATGCCAAACATTAAAATTTGAATCTTCAAGGATCCACAACACATTACAACCATCATGTCAGCCAAGAACATGAAAACCCAAACATACCGAGAAAAATATTCGACCACGAGCACACCAATCAATGCAGACGTACACCAAGGATAGAGAATGATCTAGAAGCATCCACAAATAAGAAGAACTAACAAAGAATCATCCACAACAATATAAATTACCAGAATCACATAAACTTCAATCAGGAACACTGACAGAACCCACAAAAATACTGTCAAAACACAAATATTCATAGCACTATCAAATCTTCACATGAACCTTTGAAACTTCCGATAGATGAATTAGATACTCTCATAAATAAACCCTTTAGTCCACAACAAATGATCTTCAACGTACATAACAAGACACCTTCATGATCTTCACTATTCCACTAGCAACCTGTAACTCTTCCTTTAACAATTTTTTCAATATCCTTGACATATATATCCTTCAATACAATAATTCTAATATTGTTGAAATCAATGACAACCACATATCAGAAATCACAACCACATCATCCAACAATATTCCCCTTTGGCATTGATGGAAACACATGATGTGAAAAATGCCATCAACACAACTCTTAATCAACACTTACTCCCCCTTAGATTCTGACTCTTCTTTCTTAACCTTTTCTACATGATCTTCTCCCCACAAGACTCTTCTCCTTAGATAAGCAATAGTTTTTCACATGAATCTTCTCCCCCTTTGACATCAATGGAAAAGATAAGAATTATCTTCCCACATACAAGCTCTGAACCACATATCTGTACATCTGACTACTCCCCCTGAGTAGCAACCACGTAAACATCAATCCAGATCAGGTAATATATATGAAGCACACATATTGATGCAAGAAAATGGATCTTTAGTTCATATCAGGAGGGGTAATCACCCCTAGCATCCCTCTAAGATACTCAAAATTATCCTTCAATAATGTCTTGGTGTAAATGTCTGCAATCTATTCTTTGGTAGGCACATACTCTAGTCTAACTTCTTTCTCACTCACCTTCTCCCTCAAGAAGTGAAACTTGATTGATATATGCTTGGTCTTAGAATGTAGCACTAGATTCTTTGATATCTTAATTGAACTTAAGTTGTCACAGTATATGGCAATAGGTTCATCATATACTACTCTAATATCTTTCAGCATCTATTTCATCCACAACACTTGAGTATAGTTATTTGCAGTACTAGCAATATACTCTACCTCAACAGTAGATAGAGAAATGGAATTTTTATTTTTTCTCAACCAAGACACCAGCTTCTTCCCTAAGAAGAAGGAACCACCATTAGTACTCTTCCTATCATCTACATCTCTTGCCCAATCTGCATCAGTATATGCATTCAAATTAAGATCATCCTTGGGATACCAAAGCCCAAAATCAACTGTTCCTTTCAGGTATCTAAAAATTCTCTTTACAGTAGTCACATGAGATTCTTTTGGATCAGCCTAAAATCTAGTAACCATACATACAACATTCATAATTTCTAGTCTAGTCTAAGTTAAGTAGAGAAATCCACCAATCATTGACCTATATATTGTTTGATTTTCCTTAGGAGAATCATCATTCTATGTTAACTTGCATCCGGTTACCATGGGAGTACCAACAGGTTTTGAGTCTTTCATGCCAAACTTCTTCAGCAACTCTCTAACATAATTGGACTTAGATATGAAGATCCCCTTATCTAACTGAGTAACTTGCAATCCAAAAAGAACTTCATCTCTCCAATCATACTCATTTCAAATTCACTCTTCATTTCATCAGCAAACTTCATACATAGATTATCATCTCCTCTAAAAATAATGTCATCAACAAAGACCTCAATAATTAACTCTTTGTCATGATCCAATTTGAAATACAAGTTGTTGTCAGCAGTACCTTTATTGAATCCAAGCTTTAATAAGTATTTTTCTAGTCTAGCATACTAGGCTCTAGAGGCTTGCTTGAGTCCATATAGAGCTTTCTTCAATCAGTAAACCATTTTTTCCTTATCAGTCAGTTGAAATCCATCTGGTTGTTCAATATATACTTCTTCTTCTAGATCACCATTCAGAAAAGCTGACTTCACATCCATTTGATAGAATTTATAGTTCTTATATGTAGCATAAGAAAGAAATAATCTTACAACTTCAATTATGGCAACAGGGGAAAAGGTTTCTTCAAAATCAATACCTTCCATTTGTGAATACCCTTTACATACCAGTCTTTCTTTATTCCATACCATTTCACCTTGTTCATTCAGCTTATTCCGAAAGACCCATTTGATACCAACCACATATTTATCTTTAGGTTTGGGAACAAGTATCCATGTATCATTCTTTTCAATCTGCATTAGTTCTTCCTTCATAGCTTCCATCTAATGTTCATCATTGCAAGCTTCATTGACATCTTTAGGCTCAATCTTGGAAATCAGGCAATGCTCTTCTACAATCATTCTTCTAGTTTGGACACCTTTATTCTTGTCTCCTATAATTTTATTTTGAGAATGATTTAGCTTTACATACCTCAGAGTTTTAGGATTCTCTCGAACTTCTGGTTCTTTTTTTCCTTCTTCTGCACTTGTACTTGTGTTTGCTTCCTAACTACCTTGATTTACCAAAACAAATGGAAGTTGTTTTATTGGAACATATGGCACAATTTGGAGTTGATTTTGTGTCTAAGCATTATTCCCTTTGTTTTTTTTTTCTTCTTGGTCATCTAAATCATATCCATAGTATCTAGATGATTTAGCAGAGTCCTCATCAACTCTAACAATTGCACTCTCAACCATTTTTCTTAATCTTTTGTTAAAGCACTAGTAGGCCTTGCTTTTAGTAGAGTAACCTAGAAAGATTCCTTCATCATTTCTTGCATCAAACTTTCATATGTCCTCATCTCTCTTAATATAATACTTGCTTCCAAAGATCTTGAAATATTTAACAGTAGGCTTATAACCAAACCATAGTTCAAAAGGAGTCTTACCAGAATTACTATTGACATTTACCCAGTTTAAAGTGTACATAGCAGTGCTTATAGCTCACTCCAATAGATGTGAGGCACATTTCCTTCAATCATCATTCTTCTAGCAGCATCCAAAGTTGTTTTGTTCTTCCTCTCTGCAACTGCATTTTATTGAGGGGTTCGGGGAGTAGATAATTGTCTTCTGATTCCATGCTATTCACAGAAAGAATTAAACTCCATGTAAGTGAACTCACCACCTCTGTCTGACCTTAAGTATTTTATTTTTAGACCTTTCTCATTTTCTTCCATAGCCTTGAAAATTTTTAACTTTTCTAATGCTTCACATTTTTTTCTTAAGAAAGCAACCCATATAATTCTAGAGTAATCATCAATAAGCAACATAAAATACCTTTCTCCATGAAGAATTCTAACTCTGGAGCCCAACCACATAGATCAATATGCACCAACTATAGTAATCCATTTGAATGATGGTGTTTGCTTTGAAAAGAAACTCTAGTTTGTTTTCCCATCTGAAACTCCTTGCAAATTGTGTTAGCATGCTTCACTAGCTTATGTATATCTCTTACTACTTGAGTGGAACTTACTTTGACAATGTTATCAAAATTCACATGACACAACCTCCTATTCCATAACCAACTTTCATCTAATTGATAAATTAAACAACTTTCACTAGAAACATTCAAGTGAAAAATATTACCTTCTGTCTTTTTACCTGAAGCAATTACTTTTCTATATCTTCCAAGTATCCTGCATCTTCCATCTTTGAACTAAAGATCATAACCCTTTTCTACCATCTATCCAACACTCAACAGGTTGTGCTTCAATCCTTCAACATAAAGAACATCATCAGTGTTATGCTTACCACCAAGACAAATAGATCCTCTGCCACAAATCACACCAACATTGTTATCCCCAAATCTTACAATCCCACAGTCATACTTCTCAAGACTTACAAAAAAAAATTTGTCACCAGTCATATGATGTGAGCATCCGATGTCAATAACCCACTCATCTTTTTCTTCAATTAGGGTTGTAAGAGATTTCTCAACTTTAGCAGATTCAGTAGCCACTAGACCATTTTCCTTGATAGCAAGGAACACCCATTCATCCTCATTTCCATTGTCTTTATCAGACTCTTCATCAATCACTCCTTCTTCAACATAGTAACATTTATTTTGAAATCTAGATTTGTAAGGCTTAGATCTAGGAACTCTTTCAAGACACCTTGATGCAAAATGACCTATTTTACTACAAGAGAATCATTTAATAGGAAACACTCCTTTATACTTACCTTGTCCTCTACCTTTTTTCTTCACAATCAGTGCTTCCAACTCTTCTACCTCTTTCTTCATCTTCAAGTTGTTTCATTTCTTCCTCATTCCTCATACTTGAATGACTTTTTGGAACACTCTCCTGGATCATATATTTGCTTGTTTCTTCCAGATACAATAGCCTTAAATGCAGTTTCAATCTTGGGAACAAATTCACCAAATTTGCTATCTCAAAGGCAGCAAGTTTACCAATCAGTGTATAACTTGTCACATTCGTTGATGATATGGTTTCTTCAATAGCATGAGCCTTTGCTTTGTAAGAGGGGGGAAATGGTCTGAGCACTTTAGCTACAATTTCTTCCTCATCTAGGGTACCACTAACACATCTAATACCCATCACTATTTCATTTAATCTTTTCATAAAAGAATAAATATTTTCATCTTCACCCATCTTCAAATTTTCATACTTTCCTTTCAAACTTTGTAGGTTAGCCATCTTCACATGTACATCTCCTTCATACAAATTTTCCAGCTTTGTCCACATCTCATGAGTTGTCTTCAGACCTATCACATTTTTCATTTTTGAATTTGTTAGAGAACTCAACAAAGCTTCCCTAGCCCTAGCATTATTCCTAGCCTCTTTAATCTCATCAATAGTGGAAGGACCATTTTGAAGAATAACATATGGATTATTTGTAATCTTCCATAAGGGTTCACCAATACACCTCAAATGACACTCCATCCTAGCTTTCCACAATGAGTAGTTTGTTCCATCAAAACTAGGACTGTCCTTCTTGTATGATGTCATCTTGGATCACCTCTATCTTTTAAACTTCTTCAAAGGAACTTTCTTTGATACCAATTGTTGGAAAAACAAGGACAAACAACTGAGAGGTGGGTGAATCAGTTGTCAAAAAATATTTAAACTTTTCAAACTTTACTTAACTTAATCTTAGATCTAATGAATGAATAGTAAATCATGAAAAATCAACACATTAGAAGCACAAAGAACACTAATATTTTTTACGTGGATATCGTGTTAGGGGAAAAACCATGGTGGATGTTAGTACACAATATTATACCCTGTTAAAAGTATAATGAAAAATAATGGGAATGCACATGCATTTAGACACACTGCCTAGAGCTCACTACTAAAATACAAGAGGGCTCACTACCCAACAATCCACAACAATACATAATAGATCCGCAGGGCATGAACTGAGAAAATAGCTTCTACACAAGCTTGATTATAGTTCCAGTTAAGCAAAAAAAAATTTCTTCACACTTTGCTCAAACTTCTTCTTACTCTGCTCTACAATTGAATGAATATATCAATGTTCACAAAATTTCTCTTCTCTAGATTTTCTTCACTTCATACACACACTAACTTCACTCAAACAATCAATCTTATATATCCGCAACATGAAATTACATCAACAACCTTGTCAGCCTAAAATATAAAACATATTTACAATGTCAACCAAAATTTACAAATAAATTTGCAATGCAAATCAAACACCATCGGCTAATATTATGATGCGAGCTAAAATAATATCCTCAAGCATGCCAAACATTCAAATTTAAATCTTCAAGGATCTGCAACATGTTACAACCATCATGTCGGCCAAGAACATGAAAAATTGAACATACCAAGAAAAATCTTTGACCACAAGCACACTAATCAACGTGAACATACACCAAGGATATAGAATGATCTAGAAGCATCCAAAAACAACAAGAACTAACAGAGAATCATCTGCAACAACATAATTTACTAGAATTGCATAAACTTCAATCAAGAACACTGACATAACCCACAAAAATATTTTCCAAACACAATTGTTCATAGCACAATCAAATATTCACGCAGACCTCTAAAACTTCTAGTAGATGAACTAGATGCTCTTAGAAATAAACCCTTTAGTCCACAACAACTGTTCTTCAATGTACAAAAAAATACACCTTCATGATCTCCACTATTCCACTGGCAACCTGCAACTCTTCCTTTAACAAGTTTCTCAATAGATACTCAACATATATAGCCTTCAATACAATAATGCTAATAGTGTTGAAATCAATGACAACCACATGTCAGCAATCACAATCACAACATCCAAAAATTCTACCATCAGGAAACTTGATTTTAACTTTACCACAACCAACAATATTTAAATAAGAATCATCACCCAGGTGCACCTTACCTACATCAAATTATTCATATTTAGAAAATCAATATCTATTAAAGGTAATATGAAAAGATGCATCTGAGTTAATTAACCATGCATAATTACCTACACAAGTTGCCAAAAATATGATGAATGCATCACAATCTTCCTTCTTAGACTCAGAATCAGAATCAAATCTCTTCTTTTTCCTCTTCTTTTCTTTTTTGCATTCCTTACAAACATGTCCAAGCTTACCGCAATTCTAGCAAATAACTTTGGACTTTTCAGGATATTTAGATATTCCCTTGGACTAGGATTTTCCACACTTCTCATTCTTCTTTCCTTTTTCCTTAGGTCTTCCATGAATATTTAGGGCCTCCTTGGAAGTGATGGATACCTTCTTCCTCATCTCTTTAGAAAGTGAAGAACCCACCACATCTTCAATATTTGAAATAATAGAAGTACTCCCAATAGTCATAACAAGAGAATCCCATGAATCAAGAAAAGGACATTGCAAGATCTGAAATTTCTCCTCCTCATCCATTTTGACACCAACTGATGCGAATTGAGCCACAACCATATTGAATTCTTCTAAGTGGTTTGTGATTTTTCCACCCTCTTCCATTCTCAAGGAATACAATTTCTTCTTAAAGAAAATATTGTTCACTAAATATTTTACTTGATACATCTCTTCAAGTTTCTTCCATAGCTTCTATGGAGAGGTCTCTTCATGAACATTAATTAAAATAGAGTCTACCATGCACAATCTGATTAGAACCTTGGATTTACAATCCATAACATCATGTTGAGAATCCTAAGGAGCATCTATAGGCCTTGAAACATTCTCATCAACAACATCCAACTCAAATCTTGATTTATCAATAGATCCTCCATCTTTAGCTTCCACATTTCAAAATTATTTCCTGAAAAATTTATCCACCAATATTCTCCTTGATAAAATTTCCATCCAAAAATTCCTTCAACAAGATCACAAAGTATCTTCTACACAAGCTCCCACTCAAATCTAGATTGGTTCAAATCTAGTATGAAACCAAAGGTGATTAGGCTCTAATACCACTTCTAAGGAAGCTAAGGTAGTGAAACAAGAGTAGAATAATATAATGCATACCACAACACAATGATTCATGTGGGGAAAACCCCACACTCCAAAATTCACCAAATATATTATTCAGAAACTAAAAATATTACAATATACTTGTATAGAAAGCTTCTCATAGGAGTATCACCACCAAAGATCAAGATACAACACAATCGTTATTAGACTCTCAAAATACATCACCATCTCCAATCGTAGTACAACATCCTCATAAAATAGGGTTACCTTCTAGGGAAATACATGCCAACAAAATATCCACCATTAGATCAAAAACCTAATAATTAATGGTCTAGATTTACAACATATCATTTATTTATTGTATGTCAGTGATTTAGGAGATTGTTGAAAAAATTAACATTTTTTTTTACATGCATCCCACTCCTTCCCTCCACCTTGTGCTCCCATTGTATACTACACCTATTAGTGTAACTAGGAAATATATATGTATATATATTCATATATATCCTATCAACAATAAACTTTTTATAATTGCAAGGTTGAGACACAATTTCCCAACAACAATATAAAAATTTTAAATTTCCAATCTATATTTCCAATTTCCTTAATAAGAAAATTTAGCAATTTCTAACTAAAAGAACCTAAAAAAGTAGGCAATATATGTAACGCTGAAAATGAAAAGGATTTGCACAATAGACAACAAAGAAGATTGGATTAGAATCACACATGCAATACTAAAATCTAAGATGCAAATTCATTTGTTAAGCAACAAAGAACATGGGAAAGTAAAAACATAATTAAAACTAGAACAATATCACCAATTTTCAAATGTATTTCCATGATTCATCTCGATTGCCCTTCTCCATTTTGCTTGTGTAGTATAATTGCCCTCAGATTTTCAAGTTCGTGCAAGTATAGCCTAAGATAGTGATTAGCAAAATATTGAAGATTCAAGACAAAGTGCTCTCCAAAGTTACAAAATTCGCGAGAGAGATTGGAATGAAGAATGACAAATCAATTTATAGAAAATTGATTATTCAAACGATAGGCCAAGATCGAAAGATTAACGGACGGTTTGATTGATTAGACATGCATTCAGATAACTGTTAGTGATGACATGAGTGATTCGAATTAGAAATAGAATTAAAGATTAAATAAATGATTTAATCTTCAGTTCGGCATTCAAAAATATAAGAAATATCTTTGCATGACAAAGATAAAGATTGATTATAACGACTCTCTGTTCGAATGCACGCACAACACGTAATTAATTAAATAAGAATATTTAATTAATATGCATGTGCACGCAACTGAGTTAGAACTGGAGGATTGAATGGTTTGACGAAGAGATTACTCGAAGATTCCACTTAGACATTAAATCAATAGTTAACTGAACGATTAAAATAGATGTCGAGTCGAGTAAAAGTGAATACTTAGATAACTCACATAATTATCTAAAATATAGAGGAATGTGTTAAAATAGAATTAATGAATTAAATAATTCATTTAATTCAAGACTCAATATTTGAAGAATAATTAAATAAAATATATTTATTTAATTAAGTGATGAAGGATTTTAAATGAATAATTAAATAAATAAAGAATTTATTTAATTATAGTTGAAATATGATAAAGAATAAATTAAATAATGATTTATTTAATTTAACCGGAAGAATAAGGTTAATTAGTAAGATAATTAAATAACAAGCGTTTATTTAATTAATTAGAAGAAATAAACAAAGATGAACTAATTAAATAATTAAAATTATTTAATTAATAGATGAATTAATGTTAAGATGAATAATTAAATAATTAACATTATTTAATCATGACCATGAATAATAAGAATTACGAAGAATATGGAAGTCGCAGGCTTAAACCAAATTTCGGTGTCTACATTTGCCCCTCTTAGATACAATGTCGTTTAGGCGTTGTGTCAAAGAAAGTCGATGAAAAATATGCCCCAGTCATGCTCCAGATTAAAAATGGTGAAGGTATGCCCCCTTGGGAAAATTGACAAATTTTCGAAATGGTCCAAAAAATTTGGAAATGCGCCCGATTAGTCTAGTAAATAGGCAGAAATGCAATGTAGTTGACGGAATTGGGTTCAGAAATGGGAGGGACGGGTACGGGATGATAGAAAATGGAAGTTTACATGGCCAGTAGGAAAGAAATGCCACCTAAGCCCTAGGTATATATTTGAATTGGGGTGAAAAACTATTCATTTGCACCCACCTAGCTTAGAGATTTCAAAATTTGCTTTGACTTTCAGCGATGATGTCTCCAGTTCCAGCCACCCATCATCGTGCATACAGGATCCGGACATTCCAGAGACCAGCCGGTGCGGACCCCCCGATATGGACCTAAAACTTACGTTTTGAAATTTTTTAATTTGCGCGTATTTTTAGACATTTATTGCATTTTAAGTTATGTGTCACGTTTTATTTTGCACTGCATGTGTATGCGCGAACAACGCATTTGACTGCGAAAAACCACATTTGATTTTTAACGTTGGCCGGTTTGACTCGGCCGAGCGATGGACTCTATGGCATTTGGGTTTGTTGCACGTGACCGATATGCCCCAGATTAGGGAAAATCAGGGATTGCTGACAGCACTATGTGAGCGGTGGCATTCAGAGACATCATCGTTCCATCTTTCGACTGGAGAGGCTACAGTGACTTTAGAGGATGTTTATAGGATACTGAGACTGCCTATTAGAGGGACACGGGTAGTGTATGATACACAGAGGGGGATAGCGGAGATGTGCAGATATTACCCCCACACTGACGCTAGACAGCTAGGGGTGGACGACTATGAGATTAGATGGCAGACATTGGCTCAGAGGTATAGACAGTTAGATTGTCTAGTAGCGACCTTGATAGGCGGTATAGTACTGCCTGACTACGGAGGACATGGATTCCCTGTAGGATGGGGGAGATGTTAGTGGGCATGCTTGAGCACCGAGTCGTATATGCTTGGGGTTCATGTGTGCTAGGGATGTTATACTTCCACTTGCATGACATTGCTTATAGAGAGGCACAGTCTATGAGCTGCAGTACCACGCTCCTGATGGTATGGGCATGGGAGCATATCACTATATTCAGGCCGCCTGTTACAGTTGATGTACCTCATGGAGCACCATACGCCTTCCGTTATGCAGGGGCCACCACACAACACCATATTGGGGACACAAGTTATTTCAGACACACTATAGACTTGATGCAGGAGTTCACATGGAGACCGTACCTGAGCTATGAGATGTGGTCAGATGAGGACGAGTACCTTCCATTCTGCAAACAGACATAGTATTTGGTGGGATGGACAGTGTCCCACATGCACATTATAGAGTGGCAGTTGTCGGACTAGGTCCTGAGACAGTATGGAGAGGTACAGGATGTACCTCGAGGGAGAGCAGAGTTTGCTCGGTCGTCACGAGAGGTATTGCTATGGGGACCAGAGATTCTCGTCGCCACTGCGGAGGCAGATATTGATGCACTACAGGCACAGCCATGGGGATGGAGGGGTGGACCAGTAGATCCAGGGATGACCCTAGCTTATGATCGGTGGTGGGTATTACACAGGCTGATTCCCTTGACAGATCCAGGGAAGCCAGCACCGGTAGAGCGGCATCAGAGAGGTCCCAGAGGCAGACGAGGCAAAGGAGGAGGTTGAGGAGGCTGAGGAGGCTGAGGTGATGGTGGGGATGATGGCAGAGGTAGCCGACGTGGAGGCGGGAGAGGGAGGCATGGGCGATGGGGACGAGGACCAGCCTTGTCACCGATCCAAGAGGAGAGAGGTGGAGAGGAGGATGTGGCCATGCTAGTTGTGGCCAGAGGTGGTGAGGAGGAGAAGCTGGTAGAGGCAGTTATCCTAAACATCCCTGACATCCCAGCAGAGGTAGAGGTGGGTGCCGATGAGGCAATTAGAGAGGAGGCAGTTGGAGAGGAGACAGTTAGAGAGGAGGCAGAGGTGGATGCCCTTGGATTGCTAGGTGCCTACCAGGAGGATGATGATGAGGATGATGATCATGAGAGAGAGATCAGGGATCATATCCTAGAGGAGATAGACGAGGAGGAGGATGGGAGAGACCAGGTCCGTCAGGATGAGACAGAGGCAGAGGTTCCCGACACTGATATGTTACGAGCCCAGGTTGCCTCCTTGGAGGAGAAGATGAGAGTGTTGATGGCTGAGAGAGATGCCTACAGGGTGGAGAGAGACAGAGCCTTGATGGAGAGGGATCAGGCTGTAGCCTGGCGGCAGGAGACTGAGCAGAGATTCATAGAGCTCAGGTCATTATGTATAGGACCATCAGCAGCATTTGCCAGAGAGTTGGTCAGAGCCAGTGAGAGGGAGAGATACTACCGAGATCTGTATGAGGTAGAGGTTCCCCTAGAGAGACAAGCTCCCAGTTTTTCAGCAGCACAGAGTAGTAGGTCCCAGACTAGGACCCACACACGGACGGTTAGCATAGAGGGGGTGGATCAGCCACATAGAGAAGGGCCCTATGATAGACCTCCCACAGCTCAGAGATCGGCAGGTTCCCAGCATCATTCTCCCACACACTCCCAGCATGATGGCAGTGGCAGTTCAGGATAGAGACACTGCTCGAGATTATTTTGAGACATTGTATTTTGATCTTATAGCCTGTGGGCTTCCATGTATTTGTGATACATTATGACATTGTGATGTGACACAATTGAGCGATATATATATATGATTTTGGCGGCGAATCTCATGATATGCATTTCTATGTACGGATTATGTAGTCTTTATTTATACATGTGATGTTCATATGATATGCCTATGTGATGGATGAGTATATGTATTTTATGATGTTTATGCAGCTAATGAGATAATGTTGATTCTATATGATGTATGCAATTTATGATGTTGATCCTATATGCTTATGAGATGCAATATGATGTTATATGTATGATGCAGATGACATGTGTGTTAATGCAAATGTAATGTGATGCATGTATTTACAGTTGCTTTGTACATGGAATGCTTATAATATGTATTATTTGATGATTATCTATTATGCCATGATGAAGTAGATGTGAACTATGCCTATATGTATGAATGTTTCTAACATGTATGTTGATGCAGGATGATGTACACCGTTTTGTGTCACAGGACTTCATCATAATGCAAGAAAGAAGAATTGTTAGTGCGGAAAGAAAGATTGAAAAAGAATGAAAGATAGAAGATAGATGTTAATATTTGGAATCTTTGATATTTTTTCGTATCACAATAGGTATTGCACTTTATCATCATTGGGCGGAACTAATACAAATGGAGAAAAACACCATGATATGACATAGATCAAGGTGTGCAAGGTCATCCACTTGCTGATAACAGACAGTCGCAGACAAGGAGTGTCATTAACTCATACTAAGGGCACAAGTTGCCCCAGTCTTTTTGTCAAGACACACCACAGACAGCAAACAAAGAAAAAGATGGGTCATGAGACGTCATTGCTCCTCTAAATCCTTCATGGGACATCCTTGAGGAAACTAGTAACATGACTCAAAATCAAATTTAAAAGACAGTCGACAGACAACAGTCAAAGAAAATAGAATTCAGATACGTCGTTGCTTCTCTAAATCCTTCATGGGACATCCTTGAGAAAGCTAGTAACATGAATCCCAATCATCAATTCAAGATAAATGATAAGGTAAATAAGCCATAAAGTCAAAAAGCCAGTAAAATATTTGCCAAAACATGATTTTGATTGTTTGATTTGTTGATTGATAGAGGGACCGATTGATAGAGCCTGATTGGAGGAAATACACATACCGGATAAGACTATGAGTCTAGTTTCGATGTTATGACTATCTGTATAAGGCATGACAAAGCCTGGTTTCAGAAAGACATGTATCGTATAAGACATTGAGTCAGATGTCGTTGATGTGATAACCTGTATAAGGCTATGTTTGACCTTATCGATTATGCAGGAAGGACTCATCATGTATAAGACATAGGTTGATTGTTTTGATAATGTTTGTTGCCAAGGACACATCCTGTAGCAGACTGTTGGTTGATCTGTTTTGATTTGTTTTGTTTGGAAAGTTGTTTGATTTGACTCAGAGACATTTGTTGACTTGTTCACTAGAGTAATGCATGACTTGATATGACGCGTTGACAATTGACTGTGCATGGCGATAAACCCTAAAGGACTGACCTAGTGCGGCCTCGGGGGCTCATCGATTGATGGCCTTGCCTACGTTGTACACACAGAGACCTCGTAGTTTGACTTGACTTGACTGACAAGACTGACTATAAATAAAAGATGTGTGTGAAAGTGAATGTGACGAACCCTAATGGACTGACCTAGTGCGGCCTCGGGGGCTCATCAATTGATGGCCTTGCCTACGTTATACACGCAGAGACCTCGTAGTTCGACACAACCAATGACCTTGTCATATAGACATATGGATTGACTCATGACTTTATACAGACAAACCTAAACGGACTGACCTAATGCCTCGGGGGCACATTGGCAGATGGCCTTGCCTACATCCAGTCACAGAGGCAACGTAGTTCGACAAATGACAAAGACTGACAAGTGCGACTGACTCCGACTCTGTTTTTGGATTTTTGAAATGTTTTGATTTTTTTGTCTTTTTGAAGTTTTCTGATGTTTTTGTGTTTTCTCAGGACATTTTGCGAAGTTCGTGGATTTTCCATGGTTTTACATCTTCAACATAACCAATGTAAGAACCAATATGACACATGTCAAGTGTTTGCCCCTAGTCGAGTATAAGACCAATTGATTATGAATAGGATAAAATGGGGGATATGAAATGTTCTCGATGTCAATCATTCCAAGTTATGGGAAAGACTACCACTTATTAGGAATGATATATGCAAGCGATGGACACAAAAGATAAGGGATACATAGTAGGATAGGTAGTATGTACAAGGATAAGGACTATGTACAGGGATCATGGACTATATTCAATGATAGGGACTATATCCAAGGAAGCAGACTATGTACAAGGTAGATGGACTATGTACAGGGGAGTGGTCTATGTACAGGGTAGATTAGAACAATAGTAGACAAAGGAGCAGAGTTGAGTACACATGGCGCCTGTTTGCCAGGTTTTCACCATGGTACCTATCCAAAGCGCCACCGAAGTGGTTTTCACTATTGGACGAATGGTTTGTCTTTACTATTTTCTAGATTATCTAATTTTTTTGGTGTTACCAAGACGCCTGTTTGCCAGGTTTTCACCTTGATAACAATTTTTTTTTATTTTTTTTTTATATTTTTGCTAATTAAGACAAAGGCTCCCAGAAGCTATGCGTAGAACTTCTTCAGATGCATACTATTGATTGGTGAGGACAATGGTTCCCCTTCAAGAGTAGAGAGTTGGTATGCTCCTGATCCAAAAGCTTCGATGACAATATAAGGTCCTAACTAGTTAGGTTCAAACTTTCCTAGTTTTTCTCTTTCTGCTTGATTCTTTGGATTCTCCATTAAAACCAGGTCACCAATGTCAAAGTTTCTGTTCAAGACTCTCTTGTTATAGCTATGATGAAGGCGATTCTGGTATGCTTGGAGATGGTCTAGTGCCTTCTGTCTTCGCTCATCTAGAAATTCTAGCTCATGGAGTCTCAACACTCGGTACTCTTCATCATCAATGTGGCCTTTTAGGGATACCCTTAGGGAAGGAATCTCGACCTCAATAGGTAAAATGGCTTCAGACCCAAAGACAAGTGAATATGGGGTAGCACTAGTGGGAGTGCGGATACTTGTACAATAAGACCATAAGGCAGGGTTAAGCTGTAAATGCCAGTCATGACCAGCATCATTGACAGTCTTCTTGAGGATTCTAATGATAGTCTTGTTAGATGCCTCTGCTTGGTCGTTACCTTGTGGGTAGTATGGAGTGGAAAAGTGATGTTGGATATGAAATTCATCACACAGATGATGGACTTATTAGTTTTTAAATGGGCGTCCATTATCAGTGATTATGGACTGAGGGACACCATACCGACAGATGATATAGTTTAAGATAAATCTAGAAATTTGTGTGCTGGTAATGTATGTCATAGGAATGGCTTCAATCCACTTTGTAAAGTACTCAGTGGCAGTGATAATGAACCTGTGTCCATTAGATGATGTGGGGTGGATCTTACCTATGAGGTTGAGTCCCCATTGGGCAAAGGGCCATGGTGACGTGATAGGACGGAGCTCCTGTGCCGGGGCATGTATCAAATCTCCATGAACTTGGCATTGGCAGCATTTTGTTACAAAGACATATGAGTCTTTTTCCATAGTAGGCCAATAATAACCCAGTCTCATAATCTTTTTGGCTAAGGTAGGACTGCTAGAATAGGAA
The DNA here is from genome assembly GCA_007258455.2 of Sequoia sempervirens. Classification (NCBI taxonomy): domain Eukaryota; kingdom Viridiplantae; phylum Streptophyta; class Pinopsida; order Cupressales; family Cupressaceae; genus Sequoia; species Sequoia sempervirens. The sequence goes on from VDFB02111896.1 coordinate 100,888, forward strand.
CCACATATACCCTCATGCACCCCATGCAAGGTTGCTTGTGCTTTAGTAGAATCAAGACATCTTAGTAGGGTATTATCTAAGGCACGTCTATATAGGGTGTCTCCGACGATGGTGTATTTGGCTGACTTGTGGAGAAATATCCTACGTTGGTTATTGGATAGGCCAATGGGTATGACTTCGGCATGAAGGTAATCATAGATTTCTTTGTACCATGGGGACTCGGGACCAATGATGTCACACACCATTTTAGAATCTGGGATATCGTAGGCTGGGACCAAAAGTTGTTCGACCAAAAACTCAAACTTGGGCACATTGTTAGGAATGTCAAGAAGTGATGCAATTGTAGCCATAGCATCTGCTGCCCTATTTAAAACCTGAGGTATTTGATGAAATTTGATTTTGTCAAAGTACTCCTTAAATCTATCATCCATGCGCTTGTATGGAGAAAGCTTCTCATCCTTAGTCTCATAATCATCATTTACCTGTCTGATTACTAGTTGAGAATCGCCATATACCTGTAGATTCTTGATTTTCCACTTGACTGCCATGCATAAACCTATCACTAAAGCTTCATATTCTGCCATGTTGTTAGTGCATGGAAATGCAATCCTGAATGACTTAGGGATGGAATCACCCTGTGGTGTGATAAACAATATACCAGCCCCTGATCCATGATTTGTATGTGAGCCATCAAAGTACAGTTTCCATGTTATGTTTGTGTCAAATGTGAATATGAATTCATCAGGAAAGACTGCAACTAATGGGTGATCTGCCTGTATGGGTGCATCAGCTAACTAATCAGCAATGACCTATCCTTTAATAGCCTTTCTTTCTACATACTATATATCATACTCACTAAGTATCATAACCCACTTGGCCAGTCATCCTGTTAATGCTGCCTTGCTGAGAAGATATTTCAGAGGATCTATTTTAGCAATCAGCATTGTTTGATGGTTTAGCATGTAATGTCTCAGTTTTTGGGTAGCAAATACTACTGCAAGATAGGCACGTTCAATGTTACTATAGTTGAGCTCATAACCAACCAAAGTCTGACTGATATAATAGACTGCCCTTTCATGACCTTCCTCATCATTCTGTGCAAGCAATGCTCCAAGTGATGAATGGGTTGCTATGATATAAAGAATCAACGGTCTTCCTTCAATAGGTGGCATTAAGACAGGTGGTGTGAGCAAATATTCTTTAATCAGTTGACAAGCCTCTTCACACCTAGGTGTCCATGCAAAGGGTACTCCTTTCTTAAGTAGATGTTGAAAAGGGTGTGTCTTGTCTGCTAGCTGCACTATAAATCTTTTGATAGATTGCAACCTTCCCTGTAATGTCCTTAGTTGACTGAGATTGTTGGGTGGTGGCATGTCCATGATTGCTTTCACCTTAGCAGGATCTACTTCAATACCTCATCTAGAAATGATATAACCTAACAGATTTCCTGACTTGACTCCAAACACACATTTCTTTGGATTGAGTCTCACATTATACTTCTCTATCCTCTAAAATACTTTGTCTAAAACTTGTAAATGTTGTGCCCTTGTCTTGGATTTTACAATAAGGTCATCAACATAATCCTCCATACAAGTGTGTACTAAATCATGAAAGATAGTAGTCATGCACGTTGATAGGTTGCTCCCGCATTCTTGAGTCCGAAGGGCACAACATTCCAACAATACTTTCCCCAAGGACAAGTGAAGGTTGTCTTAGGTTGATCTTCAGTGGCAATTTTGATCTGGTTATATCTTGAAAATCCATCCATAAGGGACAGCATCTCATATCCTGCAGTCATGTCAACTATCATGTCTATGTTAGGCAAAGGGAAGTCATCCTTAGGACAAGCTTTGTTGATATCTCTAAAATCAGTGCAGATGCGGATGCCCTCGGCTGGTTTAGTAACTGGTACAAGATTGGAAATTCAATATGCATAGTCAATAGATCTGATGAAACCAACGTCCAAGAGTTTCTTGAGTTCTGCCTTGACTAATAAAGCAATTTGTGGATGCATTTTCACAACTTCTGTTTCACTGGTTTGGCACCTAGTTGTAAGGGAAAATGATGCAGAACAAGGTCAAGATCCAACCCTGGCATATCCGCATATGACCAAGCAAAATTTATCTATCTCTGTTCAAAGAAGTCGTGGAACTTTGATTTCTCTTATGTTGTCAATGACGCTGCCAAATAAATCAGTCGAGGATTATCTTTTGTGCCTATGTTGACTTCTACTGATTCTTCAACGAGCATGGGTGACTTTTCCTGTGCAATGGGGAGAATGTTCAAACCTCCATCCTTAGGCACCTCAGAGAGGTTTTCACCTTCAGATGCGTCCTTTCTTTTTACTTTTTCATTGTCTAGAGGTGCCTGTCGGTTTTCACCTAGAGACTCATCCTTTTTATCTTGTTTATTCTTTTTCTCATTTTTGCGACTGGAGGGTTGAACAGATTCCCCAAAATATGCTTTATTGTCCAAATCAATGGTAAAACCAGCTTTATGATCTCCATTAGGTATGCCTTCACGTAATCCCAGGAACTCAGCAATTGCTTCGTCGTTCTCAAAAGTGTCTAAGACAGGTGTATCTTGTTGATCCCAATCTATGAGTTGGGGATAAACTAATGGAATGTCATTGTCGGAGTTATCAAAGTCTAATAGGGTCAAGGTAAAGATTGAATTATTCATGTGATTACAAAAGTCTTGTACCAAGTCTGTTTTGCTCTTGGGTTTGGGTCTAGATGGATGAATAGGTGGGCCTAATGCCAAGGTTTGACTATCAGAAATAGGTGGCTCAGGTTTCCAAGAGGTAGGATCAAGTGATTCCCAATAGTAGTGTTTAAACCATTCCTCTTTTGTCATTTTCTTTGATGGACAGGAATTTAAGGGATTGGGTGAGGAACTTAACATCAAGTCAAGTTCTCCAAATAACCTGTCAAGGTCCATGGAAGAAGTAGAGGATAGGGAATCCCACTCATAATTGTTAGAGTCGGGGGAGTCATAATGATGTTGGTCTACTAGTTCGTGAGATGTCTTAATATCATCTGAAGCACGTACTTCCTCAAGTAAGGGTGATGGAGTACTAGGAACGCCAATCTGAATCAGTTGAAACCCTAGCCCTACTCCTTTTGGCCATTGAGAAACAAATATTGGTTCCACTCTGCCATCTTGGTTTAAACCTAAACCACTTTGTCCATCATATCCTTTGCTTTGCATTATTTTGAAACCCTTTCCATATAGACTTGTAGGAATATGAGAAAGTAAAAGGGATTCTTGATTATCTTCCTTATACAGTCAGGAAGTGACATCTTCTGTATCGACCACCTCTCTACTTAATTCACCCCATTTAGTGAAAGTTGTTGTGGGGGGAACATGTATAGTGGTCATAGATTGTTCCCGACCTGTTGTAGGTAAACCATATGACTTAGGGGGAACCAATTGACTAACATAATAAGAAGTATGTAATACTCTCCACAACCCTTGTCTTGGATCTCAACCCTAGGAGTGACAGGAACTGAGGGTGAAGTAGTTGCGCAAGTGAGTGTGGACGGGTCAATGTAAGAAGATGAATTAGACGGTGAGGCCTCTTGGTTGACTGGCACTTGACATTGAGGGATCTCCTTTAGATTGGTGCAATACTAGAACGGATCGGGATCACCATCTATAGTTATTTCGGTGCCATTATAAGGGAATTTAAGACACTGATGATATGTGAAAGGGACGGCCTTCATGGCATGAATCCATGGTCTACCTAGCAGAAGGTTATAAGGGAGGGTGAGATCCAAGACCTGAAACTTTGTCTCCATCACCATGGGACCAATTCTGATAGGAAGTGTTACCACCCCCTTTGATTTTTGTTCTTCATCATCATAAGCCTTAATGACAATACTCTTAGTGGTGTCTACGCATGCTTCTAAGATACCTAATGCCTTAATTAGTTTTAAAGTACATAGATTTAACCCTGCTCCTCCATCTACCAAAACTTGTCTAACCTTGGTGTCATCGACAAGGACTTCTAGATGTAAAGGGTCATTGTGGTTTGTCTTGTCCATGACATAGTCTTGTTCAGAGAACGTGGCATGATGATTATTGGTCAAGTAGCCCACCATTTCCTAGAAATGATTGACATCAAGGTCATTAGGGATCGTGGTGTTCTGTAAAGCCTTATCAAGGATAGACCAATGCTCTGGGGAAATGCGCAACAATTCCAAGATTGAGATTTGGGCTGAGGTCTTCCCTAATTGGTCCAGTAGATTATATTGTAACTTGGAAGGTTGAGGTGTTTGTTGTGATGGAGGGCCTGGGATAGTAAACTTAGTGCGACGAGTATTGACTGCACACTCGGGATTAGCATTGATAGTAATTGTATTCATGTTCTCATCAGCGGCATGAAGGCAATGAATGATTTTTCCACTACCATAATCATGTTTGGTACTCGCATAGTTGGCCGACATATTGGTCTTAGTACTCGAACTGGGGAAAGTTCCTTTCCCATGGTCATGTAGTGGGTATGTAAAGACTTGATGATCGGTGTTGGATGTCTTTTGTTTTTGTTCACTAACCTCAATAATTCTCTTGTCAACAAGATCCTGTATGATATTCTTCAGTTGTCGACAGTTTTGCAGGTTATGCCCCTTAGTCCTATGATAATCACAAAAGGCATTGTCATCCCACCAAGCTGGTTTAAACTGTCCTGGATCATATTGTTTTGGTTCCTGCAGCTGTATGAGGTTGTGTTGTAACAGTTGTTTAAACACCGACTCAATGGGTTCCCCTAAGGGAGTGAACTCACATTTTTGAAATCTCCTTGGTTGTGGACGTTGAGTATTTGAGACCGTGTTAGGAGGTTGATTGATAGCATTTAGCATGTTGGAAAAAGTATGAGGTCCTTGTAATGTGAGGAGGGGTCTGGCTTGTAGTGTTTTAGCATCAACCACCCCATCATTAGTGACATTTTTGTTGCGAGACCAAAATCTGTTTCTATCTGTGGGGGTGTTTTGTATGACTGGGTTTCGATTGGATGTTGTTGTCTTGAGTTCACCCTTTTCAATGAGATCCTTCTCTATTATCACCCCTTTTTCCACTAGTTCTGAAAAAGATATGCAGCAATGTACCCTTAAGTTACTCCTGAGTTTTGGATGAAGGTTTTCTTGAAACATTGTAACCTTTTATTTTTTGGGTATTTCAATGGGACACCTACTAGCAATAGTTCTTCATCTCTGGAAGAAAGCAATGAATGTTTCACCTTCATCTTGCGTTGTGTGGCACAAGGTTGCTATATTTATCTCATGGTCAATGTTGAAGGAGAATTTCTCCACAAATTTCTCAACTAATTCACCCCAAGATCTAATGCCAGAATCTAGACCTGAAAACCACTCTAGGGAAATTCCCACAAGACTTCTTGGAAATAGCCTCATAAGATACGTGGGGTCATAAGCGACATCTATGCATATGGTAGAGAATTCCCTGATATGTTCTACAGGATTGCATTTTCCATTGTACTTAGGAAGATTGGGTATGACATATCCGTGAGGGAAAGGTGTCATGTACAATGATCTATCAAAGGGGAATGGGCATATGTCCTTTGTTGAAAATGATTTCTTAGTTGACACTGACATGTTATCCATTTGCGTTTGTAATGCGTGCATTTGTGTTTGTAGGACGTCAACTTGGGTCAAACATGTGCTAGGAGGATTATGCAGATCCAAGTATGTAGTCTGAAATCCAAAGTCTCGTGATGGGTTTTGATTGAATGTTAGCATCTGAGGTGGATTTGGATTCGAAATGTTGGTAAATGTATTTTGGTCTAGTATCTGCATAAATTGGTGTTGACCTGGGTTCTGTGTAAATGGATTCTAAGCACCACTCTATGAAAAGGGGTTCTGATTCAGAATCAATGTGAATTGGTTTCGACTTGGAATCTGTGTGGACGGATTCTGACTACCAATCTATGAAAAAGGGTTTTGATTCAGAATCGGCATAAACTGGTTTTGACTTGGAATCTGCATGGACAGATTCTGACTACCAATCTGTGAAAGAGGGTTCTGATTCGGAATCGGCATAAACTGGTTTTGACTTGGAATCTGCGTGGACAGATTCTGACTACCAATCTGTGAAAGAGGGTTTTGATTGCCATATTGGAAGGAGGGAATGCCCCCTGTTTGTGTAATCCTTGGTGTAGTACTAATGATTTGAGCACTAGGTATGGCCATCGACTGTGGTAAGGTACCCAATATACTAGCAGTAGGTATGGTTGTTGATTGTGCACTTGTGACACTGACATATGATGTATGGGCTGACATTTTAGGTCTTTTACTCCCAATAAGAGGACCAGTGGCTGTGGATGATGATGCCCCTGTAGTGAAATTAAATCCCAATGTCATGCTAGGTGTACCAAATGGGGACGTATGGACTGTTGTACTCTGTGTAGACGTGCTAGATGGCATAGTCGTGCTGACTTGAGGTATAGTAGTACTACCAATCGTAGTATTTGTCCCTTGTGTAGGTTGAGTTTGTAAGGTGCTAATGTCAAATCCTGGAGGTAAAGTAGCACCTTCAGCTAGCAATTTTCCTAAAAACCGTTGACGATCATTTGCTAGGTACTCATCTACAAAAGAAGCAAACTCAGGGTCATGTGCGGCAGCCTCTATGTCCTCTACTACAATATGTCCTTGAGTGTTTCTAGTGGTGAATTTTTCTAATAGAGTCTTCTGAGGTCTTGAAGAAAATGGATTGATGAACTCATTTGGGTTTGACATGTTTTCTCTCTCTCTTCTCTTAGACCTAGTTTCAACCATGTAAGACAAGCTCAATATGCGAGAAATGCAATACTATATCTAGAAACTGTATGACTCTAGTCTATGTTTTTGGGATTTTCTTATGCAAAATAAGGGATGTCCTAGGATAACACTAGTCTAGACTCTAAAGATGCAAAGTCTAAGCAAGACGCTAAAATGATCAGTTCTATAAACCTAAGGGGAAGAGACCAACTGCCTAAAGTCAAACCAAGGTGTCAATTTAGTTAAGTCGAGGAACCAATGTAGGACGAGGATCAAAGACAAGTTGAGTTTCCTAACTAGACTGATGAGCTAGGATGACTCTCTGTAGGACAAAGTATGAGATGATAGGACTAGGTTCAATGACAAATTTCGTTGACACTATGACTTTTCTAGAGTGTAGATGGTGGACTACTCCCAAAGTTTGTAAAAGTAACCTTTCTAGAAGTCTAATGCAAGGTGATATGTACCCTAAGATGAAGCTAAACTCTAACTGAAGACAACTATGGTAACGACTAAATGAACCTAAAGGATGCAAAATTGAGCAAATTGTTTTAGGTTTTTATTTCAAAGACTATTTGTGTGAAAACCACTGAAACTGGTATAACCGTGTTGACTGGACAGTGACTGTGAATTTTGGTTTTTTGATAATCAGACAGATGCGTCGTTTAATTTTCAGTTGTGGCTCACAATTAACAGTTGCGGTCTAAACTGATAGATGCGACTCAAAATTACCATATGCGACTCTAACTGACATATGTGACTCATAAATTAACGCATGTGATTTTTCCAAAGCAAATGCGAGCCAAACTGATAGATGTGACTCAATATTACTAGATACGACTCTAATTGATAGATGCGACTCTAAAATTAACACATGCGACTGATAATGACAGATGCGACTCTAAAATTAACGCATGCGACTGACAATGACAGATGCGACTCTAAAATTAATAGATGCGACTCTAAAAATTAGATGCATGTTTTTGGTGAACAGTTGCATCTCTCTATGAATTTTCAGTGACATGAAATTTAAACTGACTCCATTTTCCGTGATCAAATTCTGACAATCAAAGACAATCGTAAGACAAAGTTTTTTCAGTTTCACTTTTGGACTCAAAAAACGTTTAAAGTGATAACAGATAAGCACATCCTAATAGGCCAAAGGCCTAGGGTTTGTATACTTGGTATAGCCCACCAGTTATACCCCGGATTGGTGATGAATACCTTTCCTTCTCGAGAGTGGATAGCTTAGGAATTTGGTGGCATTGGCTCCCCTCCACGGCTCATTAACGTCTTTCGAGCACACCAATTCTGAATTCTTTGGGTAATGACCTCCCAAGAACTGCTATCTCTACTCAAGGGGATCAGTAGTGAGTATCTTCAGGCATGATACTGTACCCTACACTAATACCAAGCAACGGCCACAAATAGGTTGGTCTCTACAACAAAAGGTATTTAATTCGGGCATTCTGTTCGTAGGGCATGATCCATGTGGCGAGAGTCCCCTTTCGAATCCATCTCGTTAGAACCATACGTGTGATTCTTGAACTTTCCCCAAGAATCCTCTTTTATATACCAGCTGGAAGTCCCTCAGGTTCAGGGTGCTACCGGTCTGAGTCATCCTGGGGTGAGTACTTTTTCCCACCAGAACAGGCCCAAGTTCTAGAGTTGGTAACCATTTCTCTTACACCCAGGATCGCACAGATGTGAAAGGGGAGAGGATACTTCGATATACCAAGTCGTAAGGGTGACCAAACTTGTGCTTTCGCACCAAACACAGTAGACACTTGTTAATTTTAACCAAACGAAAGATTTGCTACGCTACCAAACAATCTATTTCAAAATTTAACTAGGGTCTTCGACAAGCATCCTGCAGAAGATCTCATTAGTAATTTTTCAATATTGTCTTCGTCAATCGTCCTGCAAAAGCTTGTTAACTCCAAATGGCCACACGCTGAAAATCAAATATCAGTAACACAACAATCAATTGAAAATTCCAAATTGCCGAAAGCAGAAATAAAATTTTACTAGTCAATTGCATCGCTTCGTTACCAGTCAAATGCATCATTTCTGTTTCAGTTGCGGATCAGAAAACCAATTGCGGTTTAGGATTTTCAAATGCGGCGTTTATATATCAGATGCGGTTCAGAAAGTCAATTGCAGTGCAGAAACTTCACATGCGTCGTTCCATACGAAAAATCTGCAAAAACCAAAATTAAAATATCTACAGATTCGCGAAGATGATGTCTTCACGTCGGGTTCACCAAATGTAACGTTGAAAATGAAAAGGCTTTGCACAATAGACAACAAAGAAGATTGGATTAGAATCACACATGCAATACTAAAATCTAAGATGCAAATTCATTCGTTAAGCAACAAAGAACATGGGAAAGTAAAAACGTAATTAAAACTAGAACAATATCACCAATTTTCAAACGTATTTCCATGATTCATCTCGATTGCCCTTCTCCATTTTGCTTGTGTAGTATAATTGCCCTCAGATTTTCAAGTTCGTGCAAGTATAGCCTAAGATAGTGATTAGCAAAATATCGAAGATTCAAGACAAAGTGCTCTCCAAAGTTACAAAATTCGCGAGAGAGATTGGAATGAAGAATGACAAATCAATTTATAGAAAATTGATTATTCGAACCACAGCCAAGATTGAAAGATTAACTGGACGGTTGAGATTGACAGATTAGACATGCATTCAGATAACCTAGTGATGACATGAGTGATTCGAATTAGAAATAGAATTAAAGATTAAATAAATGATTTAATCTTCAGTTTCGGCATTCGAAAATATAAGAAATATCTTTGCATGACAAAGATAAAGATTGATTATAACGACTCTCTGTTTGAATGCACGCACAACATTAATTAATTAAATAAGAATATTTAATTAATCTGCATGTCACGCAATGAGTTAGAACCTGGAGGATTGATGATTGATGAAGAGATTACTCGAAGATGCCACTTAGACATTAAATCAATAGTTAACTGAATGATTAAAATAGATGTCGAGTCGAGTAAAAAGTGAATACTTAGATAACTCACATAATTATCTAAAATATAGAGGAATGTGTTAAAATAGAATAAACCAAATAATTCATTTAATTCAAGATCAATATTTGAAGAATAATTAAATAAATAATATTTATTTAATTAAGTGATGAAAGGATTTAAAATGAATAATTAAATAAATTAAGAATTTATTTAATTATAGTTGAAATATGATAAAGAATAAATTAAATAATGATTTATTTAATTTAACCGGAAGAATAAGGTTAATTAGTAAGATAATTAAATAACAAGCGTTTATTTAATTAATTAGAAGAAATAAACAAAGATGAACTAATTAAATAATTAAGATTATTTAATTAATAGATGAATTAATGTTAAGATGAATAATTAAATAATTAACATTATTTAATCATGACCATGAATAATAAGAATTACGAAGAATATGGAAGTCGCAGGCTTAAACCAAATTCTCGTGTCTACAATATACATCATGATTCTCTTTATCCTCTATTTAATAATTTCCTCGTATCACAAAAGATAAAATAGTATAGAATTATATATGTATTTATCAGTAAAGGAACATATTTGTCCAAAAAAATATAAATCTCAATGACAAACATTCCTTGATCACTCAGAATAATATAAAAAATTTAAAGTGATTTCATTCAAATTTTTCTTTGGTCTACCATCCTATATAAAAGTTAGTTCTTGTCATTTAATCACAATGCAAATAAAATTAAAAATAGACTACAATAGACAACTATAGACTCAACATCAACTCATTGAGTTCTTAGAACTAACAAAGCTTTTCAAGAAGGTTCTACACATTGAGAATAATAGGAGAAATTGGCAGAGTCTATATGGTGACAAATTAAGGAAAACTAAGATAGGCATGAAATGCTCCTGAGATCGGGAAGCTTACAAGAAAAAAAATAGCCTCAACATCTATATTGGATAATAATTGTAACAATTGACTATTCATCACAAGGTCAGTTGACTAAGGATAACATCACTTCAAGAAAGAAAAACAATCTGAGCACCACACAACTAATCTGGATCATGGCACCATCTATGGGATTTTTTGAAACTATATTAATTATTACATAACCCAACATCACTATAGATGTTTCATATCAAGAAGCACTATCCAAAGGAGAATATGTATTCCATCACAATACTTGATTCTAAAGTACTCTAATGATTAACTGCTAAACGTTGAAACCATAATAGTATAGATATGGAGAAACTATATCAAAGAATCAACAACACAACAACATTAAAAGCTATTACCAAAGATACATAGTCATGGCAATATGGCATAAAGCTATGAAAAAGACCAAAAAAAGATAATTGACAACCAAAATAGCACAACCAAGGAGAATGAAATTAGCCTACACAATAAGAGGAGGAAAGAATTAAATAAGAAAGTGGAAAATGTAACCTAAAGACATGCATTATCAACGATAGCTTTGCATGGATTATGCATGACCAATGATTCATGCAGTCACTATTTTTCTATTAGTTATTTTTCAGTTTGCATAATAAATTGATGTACATGAGCAGTCTTCCTTAGTGTATGCTCAATTAGCTTTTGTTCTATTTTTAGACTATTGTATCATGCAATCATTTTTCATGTAATTTTCTTATTTTTAGTTTTCCCATGAACTACTATAGGTTGTTTTGATTTCTATTTAATATACTCTGTATTTCTAAAATTTACATAGTTGAATAAAGACAATTTTTCGAGCTTTGTTGTTCGCTCAATATTTTGGAGTAGATCTAGTTTTATTTTTTATTTTCTGAGTTAATCAGTATAGTGTTAGAGAATTAGTTTTAAATATTTCAATTGGTATCAGAGCCAAATGTTATGGGTTCAAATCCCCTTGGGTAATACTGAGGGGGAGATTGTTGGCAGATGGTCAGCACTCCCCTCAGGATTCAGGACATGGCATAACCACTGCCTATGGATCTATTAACTTTGGTAGTTGTATCGAACATTAATAGGTAAACCTTTGGTGCAATGAAAACTGTGCATCAACAACTGGTATCAGAGAAAGTTACAAAAATATTTTTTTATAGGCAGTTGCAGGTTAATGATTCTCTCCAAGAAATATTAGAATGGAAAATTTTGTCAATTTTTCCATTTCATCTTCCACTGTTTACTGAAGACAACTATGACCACTAGATTATAAAGATGAATACCCTACTATTATGCCAACATATTTGGGAATTAGTAAAAGGAGGATACACATAACCTATAGATCAAAATGTATTAAATGCCTTAATAACAAATCAATGAACTTTGTTGAAAGAAGAAAAAAAGGATAATTGAAATCTATTTTCCATCCAATCTACATTAGATATACCAATTTTTTCCTCATGTAGTTGGAATGACAAAGTTAACATATGCATGGGAGACTCTACAAACTACATACCAAGGATTTGGAAAAATAATATTGGTAAGAATTCAAACCTTTCGAGGATATTTTGAAAATTTATGGATGAAAGAAGTTTCAGATTCTATTCAAGAGTTTATTACTATGACTCAAAGTATTGTGAATCATATTAACACTCAAGGTGAAAGTGTTACAAAGCAAAAAATTGTAGAATTTTTTTTGAGATTCCTTCCTCCAAAGCTTAATCTAGTGGTGATAGTCATTGAAGAAAGTAAAGATCTAACCTCGTTCAAAGTTGTAGAGTTGATAGGTTCTTTGCAATCTCATGAAGAGAATATGCAATGTTCTACAGAGAACCTAGTTGAAGCCTTCTAGTCTATAGTAAGAATTGAATAATTTAATCTACAACCCCTTCTCAATCAAAAAATCTCAAGGGGAGTCTTCTAGATATAGAGGATGTGGTAGAGGAAGAGGAAGAGGAAATAACAGAGGAAGAGGAAGAAGTTTTGTGGATCGTAGAAATATCCAGTGTTGATATTGTGAAAGGTATGGACACTATGAATCTAAATGTAGAAAGAAAAAATCTGACTTGAATAAGTTAAGAGCCAACTATACTGAAGAGTCTTTTGAAGAAGCAAAACACTCTACATTATTCACTTGCAATTTGGAAAAAGAACCTCAAAAGGATGTTTGGCTCTTAGATGGTGGTTGCTCAAATCACATGACATGTAGATCTAATCTCTTTGTCAAATTAGATGAATCTGTAAGGAGTCAAGTAAAATTTGGTGATGATAAAGAGGTTGATGTAATGGGAAAAGGTACCCTTGCAGTGAAAACTAAGAAAGGAGAAACTACATTTATCCATGACACTTTGCATGTGCAAAAGTTACAACATAATCTCTTAAGTATTGGGCAACTCTTGTAGCAAAAAATTACAAGGTTGTGTTTAAATACAACTATTACAAAGTATTTGATAAATCAACTAATAATCATCTTGTAGCAAAGGCTTGTATGAAAAAGAATAGAGTATTTCCTCTTGCATTGACATCTGCTAATATGCATGCCCTCAAGGAAACCACAAATAATTCGTGGTTATGGCATCAATGGTATGACCATTTGAATTTTCAAGGATTGAGTTTTCTTCATAAGAAAGACATGGTGACAAGAATTCTTATAATCCAGGAAAAAGAAGAAGTTTTTTCTGGGTGTGCACTTGACAAGAAACATCGAGACATTTTTCCAATGAACAAATCATGGAGGGAAAAATCTCCTCTAGAGCTTGTGCATAGTGACATTTTTTCTGACATGCAAGAGGAATCTTTGGGTAATAATATTTATTTTTTGATATTTATTGATGATTTCTCATGCCACACATGGGTTTATTTTCTTAAGTAGAAATCTAAGGCATTTGAATGCTTCAAGCACTTTAATGCTATGGTAGAAAAAGAAAGTGAGTATTCTCTGAAAATGCTTGGAATAGATAGAGGGGGAGAATTCACTTCTAAAGAGTTTTCTAATTTTTGTAACACTCATGGTATCCAAAGACAACTCACAACAGCTTATACTCCCTAGAAAGATGGTATTGTAGAAAGAAAGAACCATACCAATATGGAGATGGCATGATGTATCTTGCAGTCCAAAAACCTTCCTAATTACTATTAGGGAGTTGCAATAGCAACCACAGTTTATATTTTGAATTGAAAACCAACAAAATTGCTTCAAAATATCACTCCAAAGGAATCTTAGAGTGGAAACAAGCCCTCATTAGCTCACTTTTGTGTATTTGGTTTCCCCACATATGTTCATGTTCTAGTTTAAAAGTGGAAGAATTTGGATGCAAAATCCCAACTTTGTATCTTTTTGGGTTATTTTGATTCCACAAAAGGATATAAATTTTATAACCCTGACACAAAGAAATGTATTATTAGTCGGAATGTGGTTTTTGATGAAGGGGGAGTATGAAAATGGAAAAAAGGAGTTAAAAAAACTACACCAATAATCATGGGTACTAAAGATGATCAAGTTCCTCCTCTCCCCACAAACTCAAACTGTGGAAGTTCAAGACAAGTTCACCAAGTTCTCCAAGTTCCTCTTCAAGTGATAGTTCAAGTCCACATTCAAATCCAAGTTCTTCATGAAAGGTATGAAGTTTAAATGAAATTTATTAAAGGATTTTTAATGTGAATCAAGTTTCCAATTTTTCTTTGTTTAGTACCATCCAAGTTGAACCTTCTATGTATGAAGAATCCATGAAATAACATGCATGGATTGATGCTATGAATGAAGAGATGCATGCAATTGATAAAAAAAATACACGAGAATTAGTGCAAATTCCTAAAGACAAACAGGTTATTGGTGTCAAATGGATTTATAAGGTGAAATATCATTTTCATGGTTCCATGAATAGAAACAAGGCAATATTAGTTTCAAAGGGATTTGCACAAATTCCTAGAGTAGATTATTCAAAGACTTTCACTCTAGTTGCAAGATTTGATACAGTAAGGATTATATTGGCTACTGCTACACAACACAATTGGCCAGTCTATTAGATGGATGCAAAATTAGCCTTCCTAAATGGTTATAGTGACGAGGAATTCTATGTGGAACATCCTATTGTTTATTAAATTCCAAGAAAATAATATTTGATTTACAAGTTAAAAAAATATCTCTATGGCTTGAAGCAAGCACCTTGTGCTTGGTAGGCAAGGATTGATAGTTATTTCTTGAAGAACAGATTCATTTGAAGTCCCTCTAAGCCAACCATCTATATCTTGCATATTGGTAATGATATTCTCATTTTTTTTCTTTATGTTGATGATCTCATTTATATAGTTAATATCCCATCTCTCATTGAGAAATTTCAAGAATAAATGAAACAAGAATTTGAGATGTCATATCTAAGACTCGTGCATTATTTTATTGGAGTGGAGGTGAAAAAACAATCTGAAGGTATATACATTTCTCAAACCAAGTATGTGGTATATTTATTGAAGTGTTTTAGAATGATGCCATGCACTGCAGTTGCAACTCTTGTAGCCCTTGGTGGAAAATTAACCAAGGAAGATACGATTTCCAAAGTGCATGCTACTTTATATAGAAGTTTGGTTGGGAGCCTCATGTACCTCTCTACAAAGAAACTTAATATTATGTATGCTATGAGCCTCATCTCTCGGTTCATGCAGGATCCACATGAGTCTCATTGGCATTGCACAAAAAGAATCTTTTAAGGTATATGAGTGGTATACGCAATTGTGGCTCTCTTTCATAGAAGCAAAGTATATTGTAGCAGTTGCAGGCAGTTGTCAAACCATATGGATTTGATAGATTTTGGAAGATTTGAAATTGGTTCAGGAACATCTAACCACTCTTTACTATGATAATAGTAGTACCATTGCAATTACCAAAAATATAATGTTTCATGCTAGATTGAAGCACATTGAGATTAGAGATCACTTCATTTGAGATTTATTTCAAGATGGGACATGGAATTATAGCTTTTCCCTACATCTGAGAGCAAGTTGCTAATAATTTTACCAAAACACTACCTATAGCCTATTTTTTTGCTTTGAGAAATCAATTAGTGCTCATCCCCATTGCTCATGCAAGGGGAGATTGAAGACATGCATTTGCAACAATGGTTGTACATGCAATCACTATTTTTCTATTAGTTGTTTTTTAGTTTGCATAATAAACTATTGTACATGAGCAGTCTTCATTAGTGTTTGCTCAATTAGCTTTTGTTCTATTTTTAGACTACTGTATCATGCAATCAGTTTGCATGTACTTTTCCTATTTTTAGTTTTCCCATGAACTACAATAGCTTGTTCTATTTTCTATTTAATGTACTCTATATTTCCAGAATTTACATAGTTGAATAAAGACAATTTTTCTAGCTTTGCTATTCACTCAATATTTTTGAGCAGATCTACTATTATTTTTTATTTTTTGAGTTAATTAGTATAGTGTTAGAGCATTAGTTTTAAATCTTTCAATACCAAAAGTACCAAGGTAATGTGTAGTGAAGGGAAGCATGCCCAACCATTCACATGATATAGAATGTAAAATAAAATATCAATATAGATGCTCCAAGGGGAGGTATTCAGCCTTAATACCAATGCAAAAGTTTATGACATCCATGCTCAATGGAATTTGGCAAGTGTGAATAAAAATTCCAAAACTTTAAAGAAAACATTAAGTCTTGCAACTTGATTTTCACTTCTCATTTGCAATTAATTTCCTAATTATAAAGGTCATAAACGACTACTATTTATGTTTTCTTGAAAATGGACATTAGACCATTGCTTTAGTTTGTGTTTCAAAGAATATGAATAATGGAATTCTATATACATATAGACCAGAAACCAATAAATTGAAATAAGAAAATATTATGTAGGAAAAGTACCTTTAATTAAGGAAAAAGTCTCATAATTGTGAATCAAGATTCATCGCTAATAAAAGTGCCACCACTATTCAGATGTTGTAAAGAGATTGCCCTGGAAATCAAATCTAAGCTGGTGGAAGCATTGACTTGGCAGGGAACCTATTTTTATCCTCGATTGTGGAATAATGAAGCATATCATGCACTTTGGACCTTAGGTTGTAGATATCTTGGAATGTGCTATAGGGGAAAAGGGCCCATAGTGGAGCACCCTAACTTTGCATCTCTCAAAATCTTATGTGGAAATTTCAAATCACTCCCAATTTTGTAAAACAGTTTATTTGGCAACTCATGTGCTTATATATTTCGTTTTAGGGATACATCATAAAATATGATGCCACATCAATGTGATTTTTGTTGAGGTATCCAAAAAGACCCCAAAAAAAGTGAGACCAATAGTGGTGCACTAAGCCATGTTTTATTGGTGGGTTGATGTGGCATCACATGATTTGTCAGTTTATGTACTTTATGGATAAAAAGTGTTTTTCAATTGGATATTAAGGTGCTCCACTATGGGGACCACTATGGACTACTTCTCTTCCTAATCCTTAGTATGATGTATGGGTCTAAAATTCTACATGGCTCTGTAGTAGATCAAGTCATATATGTAGACAATGGAATATTCCTTAATGGATGTGTGAACAAATAGAAAGAGTACATACGCTCTTTCAATAGTTCTGTCTCAAGGAAGAATTACATTATTCTCTAAAACACAAGTCACAGACTATCACAAATTCCTTTTTCAATTGCATGAATTGGTTAATAAAACTCAATTCACAAATGCATGAACTAATATCCTCCCCCCTTTTTCCCCCTTTCCATTGTGCTTAAATTGTGCCTCCCTCCATATTTATTTCCATTATCTATTATCAAGGATTAATGGCACATATCTATGTTACTAAAGTACTAACCGTTATTGAAATACTTATATATATTTATATATATATATATATCTGTGTGTGTGTGTGTGTTCTTAATTGGATTAAAATTATATAAGGATTATTATCGTAATGTTTATAGAAAGCATATTGATCTATAAAATTATTCAAAGTAGAATAAACTGATTCATTTTAATATCTACATAAGCATTATTTCCATTTTGTTCATCTATATTTATATTTTATTTAATTTTATTATACTTTTAGGAAATAATGACAATATTATGCAATTCTATGTATTGAAAAATTCATTTATTTTCTATCATATACCCATGTATAATGAAAATGTCCTACTATGTGTATAGTTGGAATGATACATGATAACTAATAAATATATTCATATAAGTGTATATACAAGTCTAAATCAAGTTGTTAAAACACTTAATACTTTAATTTTGTGCATAAAGTAATCAATGAATAATCATTGGAGTACACCTAGAAGGATAAATAATAGAGTGAGATAACTTGTTTAGAATAAAAAGGGGTCATGATAGTTAGATAAATGTATGATACAATTAAAGAATGCTTGAATTTTTTGTTAGCTAAGTAGGGTTCACAAGGAAAATAATATCCAACACACATGGATTTTTTTGAAGCTAGACATGGTAAAGGAGAACATGATAGAGTTGGAGCATGTGTTAAAAGATTTTTGCTAGAGAGCAATTGAAATTTGATGATGTGGTAAAATTTAAAGATGCACATGTGATTGTGGATCCGTACAATAAAAAAATATCTAAAAGATCAAGAAAGAGCTCTATAATTCGACGATTCTTTTGGTTAGTTGAAAAAGAGAATATTCTACCTAGACTTGATTGTGAGACAATTAGTCAATCAATGAAATAGCATTCATTTAAGAGTTCAAATGCAAGCGCATGGTTATCTGGACAAGGGTGTTCACATGTTTTTGTTAGTTTTGTATTTAAGGTGATTAGAAAGCATGTGAGAATAAATAATAGGCTAAAGAGTGGAAGCAAAGATTATTGACACCTACACAAACATATGATCAATATGAAAAAATAATTAAAAATAATGATCAAGTGTTTGCATCGGATGACTATGACCGTGTTTCAAACCTTTTACAAGAAGGTAATTTAATTCAATTTATTTCAAGATTTATTACTATTTTGCAATATATTTAATTATATATGAATGGATGTATGTAGATTGGTCAAATTATATCACACAAGTTATTGAGTTATTTTTTTTTTGCAAGACATGTGTATGTTGTTGTTGCACCTAAGGAGAATGAATAGGAAGAAAAATACTGGTTGGTTCGATGTCTTGAGACTAAACATAAATTAATTAAACCTCAAGAAAATGATGATGGTTATCATTATCCAATAGGTTCGATGGTGGTTGTTGGAACTTTGCTATGAAAATATCTAACAAGGAAGAATGTTTTGCCTACATTTGAATATTATGAAACACATAAGAAGATTAGATACACTACTCACATTTGGTTGTGGCAACAACTATAAAAATAGTGACGTATCATGGGAGACCTACTAATAAAGAGTTATGGATAATTTCTATGGAAGAACATGAGACAATCATAGATGCATTGCAAAAAAGAGATGATGTAGATAATCCAATGGAATAAGTAAATATAGGTAAGTATATATAATTTTATATATTTAAATACATATTTTGATGATATATTGATGTATAAGAGTGAATTTCCACTTTAGAAAACCAAGTTCAGAGGCTTAATTACTCTGAAGCTCACTACTTTCATTCCACTTAGCACCTATTTTGAGTGTTAGTGGGGGAATTTATGTCAGGGACGCCCACACGACGCATAGATGTCTACGCAGTGCGCTTACATCCCTTGCAGACTCCTACAGTTGAACCTACAGAGGCATTACACTTCTCATTGGTGGATAAGTTGTAATGGCCCCTTCAGCCAACCGACCCGAATATGGTTGTTTTCTTCATCTCCTCTTCAAATTCTTTCCTCCTACATGCTTCAGAACTTCTTTTTCATACCTTCAAGCAATCTTCTTCACTCTCTTGCACTCACTCCTTGCATTCTCAAGAATTTTAGCAACACTCTTGCACTCCATTGCAGCAACAACTTTACTCCATCACTTCAGTAGAGAAATTTTGGGACCACACCATTGCAGAAGATGCTTGAGTCCTTTCATTCTCTCCTCCATTATCCTTGAGTGCTTTTGATGGAGGTGGTAAGCTTCCCATTCCTCTCCTCTATTACATGGTTGAGTAAGCACACTTATTGTTTTGTAGTGATTTAGTGTTCTACATTACATTACCTTCTTTATCATACTCACTTTCTTGGTTGTTCATGTAGGTAGAAACACCTAAAGGGGGGTCTGACTGAGGCAAGCCCCTATACAGTCACCCAACATTTTTTCTCCTCTTTGTGTGTAGGTGAACGTGCGTTTGAAGAGCTAGCTGACAAATGAATTTACTTGTGAGATCCTTCTTTTCACCCTAACTCTTTCATTTTTACTCTTGTGTGAACCCCAATCCTAATTCCTACAAAACATGAACAAACACGTTAGAAGATGAAATGAAAGAAAGAAAAAGGATTCCTCAATAAATTCATTTGAATAGAAAAAGAGATAGAATATGAAATTAAGAACACAATGAAATTTAAAAGCATATCAAATCCTATTCTAAAGCAAACAAACTCCTAATCTCTTGAGGGAATTGGTGCCAATTTGATGTGAACATTGGCCCTTTCCCAACTCCAATGATGCTATGGTGATTTGATGAAGAAATTTGATCCACTTTGTTAATGCTTGATGAGTGCCCGAATAGAAAAATCTGGATAACCTAGCTAAGATTCAATGATAATGGATAAGAATTGCTAATGATTTGAGCATGGTAAGTTTACTCAAATTGTGGATGATAGAATGAGGAGTTTAGCCTTTTATTTATAGATGAGATTGATGGATGAATGTCCAAAATAGAGCAATGTGGGACTAAGAATTAACCAATGGAAAAATTCCACTTGTCAACCTATGAGTGGATAGAGGATGTGCAAGTTTTGAGGATTGTGCCAATAAATGCATATATTTGAATTTTGAAATTGTTGAAATCACATGCAAGAGAAAAGGAAGAATGCCACTTGGCTCAAGGCAAAGGACATGTAAGAGAGATTAAATGGCTTGTTGGATGTACATGTCAACTTGGATTTTGAATTCAAATTTGGGGAATATTCCTTAAAAGATGCCTTGTTGAAGGAAAATAGAGATTTAATAAATCAATTAAATCTATTTTCATGTGCAAGTGCTAAAAGATGGAGAGATGGGACATGAGAGGGAGATTAAATTAATCAAAGTTAATTAATTTAATGAAGGGGTTAAATGTTATGACCTATTTGGCCAAATTTATGGATTTATTTAAATCCAAATATGAGAAGAATGATAAAAGTTAATTAAATAAATATTTTGGTTATTTAATTAAAGAATGATATTGAATTAAACTAAATAAGTTTTTAATTTATTTAGTTTAATAGATATACTATAAGAGATTTAAGCAAAATAAAATTAATTATTTAATTAAATCAGATAATTAGATCAAAAAATGGTTAATTTAATTATCAAGAAGAGGTGACTTAATTGAATGGCGGATTTATTTAATTAGAGAAGAATATTGATGAATTTAATCAGATAAAGTTATTTGATTAAATGGTTAGACCAAAGGATGATTCAGGATGAAACAATGTTAGTGGTGAGGATCAGATGCACAATGTCAATCAATACATTTTATGTGTCTACATTTTGCCCCTCTTTGAAGCAATGCACTCATTGCGTTGGTTCAAAGAATAAACGATCTCGATCAAAGTAAAAAAAAATCATTTTCAAAATCTTTCCCCACTACTACCTGGGGAGAGAAAACATGCCAATATATTTCCCCCTCAAGAGATTGGATGAAAAAATCAATTTTTGGGTGATCTCACGAAAAAAGAGGACAAGGTGCCCGATAGGTCCAAAAAGGCTCCAGGAGGCAAAAAACGTGTCTAAATGCAATAAAATGATGTAAACTAGGCCTCAACTGGACAAAAATAGGTTCAAGAGTCCAAAACCCTAGCAGGATAGCCAAACAGGGTAAAAACCCCTAATTTTCAAGCTTAAAAAGGCTCTGAGGGGTCACTTTCAATTCATTTTCACACACAGCCCGCTAGCAACTTTGAGATTTGAGCTCTGACATCTTGATGATATGGCATAATGACAGCTCCTGATGCACATTTTTGATTGAGTTCAGACATACCAATGACCACCCAGAATTGGGCCATCGGTAAGTGATCCTTACTTGAGCTTTATTTATCGTTTTTCATGCTCATTTAATGCGTTTAAAGTTAGTTATTCTACAGTGGCGCTATATAGCGCTGCTCAAAAATCAAAATGCACTGCTCGGTGTTAGATTGATCCGTGATGGTGGAGTTTGGAGTTTGGAAATAAACTCCAAACTTTGACACTGAGGTCATGGCCTACAGGGTCATTTCCAAAGTGCGACATGGCGATGCTTTATCAACAGGAATCTTTTCAAACTATGCTGCTCAGAAAAAAAGTGCACCACGGCAATGCGCTTTTGGCATTTTGTGCCCCAGCATCACAATTTGATAAAAAATCAAACTACGATGCCTTCACGGATAGTGACACTAGGGTGACTTTTTGGACACCCAGAATGAAATTTTTCAAAATTTTAACTTGATGACCCTTCTTGATGCAGGACGTAGTGAGGGAGCTATATTCCTGAGAGCACAAGTCACAGGATCTCTTTGATTACTTGCGAGACCTTAGTGATAAAGAGCAAAATCAATTATGAGACATCAGGTTGTGGCACATTGCATACGCAGCGCCTGTGTGTACCCATCTTGGGATGATGTCACCGCTTGTCGAGAGATGGCACAGCGAGACGTCATCTTTCCACCTTCCCACCGGTGAGGCCACTGTCACCTTGGAGGACGTGTGGCACATCTTGAGATTGTTGATTCATGGTCTGTGCATTATTTTTGATATAGATTCTGAGCGGGATGCCTGTCACAGAGTCCTCGCCACAAAGGATGTTATCATTTGTGAGGGTCAGATTGAGCTTGAGCGTCATAGGTCTCTCGCCTCCCCCTTTCGCTTGGTTTTTGTAGCTATCATTTCAGGTCTCATTGCCCCAGATTGGCGAGGTTGGTACTTCAGTCCTAGTTGGGGACTCTGTTGGGAGTGCATGGTGATGCGTGACAGGCCTACTCGTTTTGCTTAGGGGACTATTCTCCTTGCTTCACTCTATAGAGACCTACACGAGTACGTCTACCTCAAAGGAAGAGCACTCGAAGGAGGTGTCACACTTCTCCATGTATGGGCGTGGGAGCACATCGCTATTTTTTAGCCGTGGGTTGTTGTAGTACTGATGGGGCCTGATGATCCCCTTGTATAGTGTTACATAGGTGGTGTGTCCTTCACACACATGGGTGAGCACAAGATTCCCTATTGGCGGAGAGTCCTAGATGAGATGCAGTATTTTACATGGTGTCCATACCTTGGTCGGCCCGGATGGGCTGACAATGCAGAGCAGATTTTCTTTGCCCGCCAGGACCGGTTTATGCAGGGGCATGAGCATACCATGGTAGAGGGATACTTTCCCAGGCGTGTTCAATGCCAATTCAGTGAGCCACAAGACTGGCCAAACGATGATTACATGGCCATATTTTCCCACACCATGTCACATGCTTCATGGGGCCAATACATTCCTACTTCAGAGGCCGTGGACAACTTTAGACACTTGGTGGCTCAGCCTTGGGTTTATGATCAGGGGCCTGTAGATCCAAGTGTCACATAGGCATACAAAGATTGGTTCTGGCCTCCTCTATGATTGATAGCTCCAGGATCAATCCCCACTCGGCGAAGGATGAGGGGCCAAGGGAGAGGACGAGGATGGAGAGACAGTGTATGGAAGGACTAGCCGGTTAGGGCTCTAGTTCAACTAGGTCAGGCTGATGTTTAGATGCAGGATCAGTAGCAGGTGCCAGCTAGGTAGTAGTAGACAGGTGCACCACCATGAGTTGGGGGTGAGGATCAGCCTCAGGTATAGCCTCCACGAGCACAACCAACAGGGTAGGTGGATCCTTGAGATGCACTGATTGCACAGTTGCAGGCCTAGGATCAGATGGGCCGGTGACAGCAGTTTGAGAGCATGGTAGCCTCCTCCTCTCATAGCACAATGTCCATTCAGTATTACAGGGAGGCCGTCTGGGAGGTGAATTATTACTGCATACACTATCATCAGACTGTGCCTAAAGAAGAGTGGGCCCTAGACTACTTGCAGCAGACCAGCCACAGACCAATAGAGGGTCACGGTGATAGGGGCGAGGGTAACAGACAGGATGGGTAGACCTTGTTTTCATCGAGATGATACTTTTCGTGCCTTATGGGATCCTTTTTGATAGCC
This sequence comes from Sequoia sempervirens, assembly GCA_007258455.2. NCBI lineage: Eukaryota > Viridiplantae > Streptophyta > Pinopsida > Cupressales > Cupressaceae > Sequoia > Sequoia sempervirens. The sequence continues at coordinate 124,862 of VDFB02111896.1, forward strand.
TGATGGGCCTTATTGTACTTATTGACACACATGTACATTGATCTGATTATTTTGTACTATGACAGTTACCTGATGATGATATATGAGATGACAATTTTGATATGATGTGATGTGTACTGTTTATTTATGCATTTATGGATGATTGTATTTCTATATGCTATGCAATGATTTTTATGATGCGATGCGATGGATGCATTTATTTCTGATGATGTATGCATTATGACTAGATCTTATATTATGTTGTTTTATTCATGATATGCAGATGGATTTATATGATATGAAATGTGAATGGATGATGATGATGATTTATATGATGATCTATTTATGTTGATGAAAATGATGATATGTGATATGAAATGTAATATGCAAAATGATATGGAAATGATCTATGGTGTATACGTGAGATGATATGTGAACCATGCTTATAAAATGATTATGGATCGATGTACGCTTTGCATGTAATGGATTGTTATGTTCCTATTTATGCTTATAATGATGTGGAATTATTTATGCAATGAAATGTAAAAAATGATTGTGATGCTATTTATGAGATGATATGGATGATTTAATGCAATGTAAATGCAATGGTTGTGTTTTATATGATATGTATTTATGATGCAAATGAGATGGTTTTAAGATGCTTAGAATAAAAAATATATTATACTAAACATGTAATGTATGTGATGCATTTACTATGATGTGATGTGATATATGAAATGGTATGTTAATGTAGAGTGGTATGATGATGTTTTATGCAAAATGAACGTAATGTGGGAGATGAATTTATAATGTTTGTGTGATGTGAATATGCAATGGATTATCTATAATGCTTATGTACCTATTATGTATGATTATGTAGTAGGTGGTAGTGTGAAATGATTATGAAATATTTATACACGTGAATGTTATGCGATGGTTTATGTAATGAATGCAATGTGATGCAAAAAAAATGGATGCAATGTTAATGAGAAAGGGATGTGCTAATTTATGGAAAATTATTATAATACCATGTTTATATGATGATGGAAATGCAATGCATATGTTCCCTATATGATATGTTGATGCAATATGCTAATGATTTTTGGATGCAAGATCAATGACAATGATGATGATGATGATCAACTATCATAGTACGTTGTTAGTGCGATGAGTAAGAAGGTATGAAAGAGAAGAAGTCATTTCAACAAGACACAAGATGATGAATATGCAAATGATGATGAATACTTTCCAAGGAGTTGGGATTTTCAAAGGGCCAATTTTCTTATGTTTGATAATGTGGTATGATGAATCAAGGTATAGAGAACCAGGATGGCATTCTACCCAATGTGATGAACTTTGACTTGACAATCAGATAGGAGTATCCTTGTTCACACCTGACATATGAAAACTTGCTAGGATGCATTTTAAAAGTTTCAAACACCTCGGACCAAAACACGGAAAGGTACAACCTATCAATGCAATAGTCAACAAGTTTCCCAAAACACCCTCTATACATACCTAACAAAGCAAGTATTCGCCAAGTTATATTACGAGAACATCCAGCAAGCACAACAGACAAAAGATAATGATCATTTCCCCATTCTTATTTCTCTAAATCCTCTATTTGGATATCATTGAGAATTCCTTGGAATGAGCATAATAAGATAAGTCAAAAGACAAAGATAAAGTAAACAAGCTGATGTTCTTCAATACTGCTAACCAAAAGGGGATGTGTTTTTAAGGATAAGAACTGAAACTATTGCCAAAAGACAATGCCCATTGTAGGAAGGATGCATCCTAGGACATGTTAGTAGATGGTGGCACGCCATTTCATTTATCCAAAGTGTTCTTTCAAATGTTTGATGTGGGACCAATTGGATGATAGGTTATCAACACAAAGAGTTGACCAACTTGCTTACATACTGACTTAGACCTGAGACTTGACGTTTTGAGTTTTCACTTTTTACCAGCTAGACTTGTTTCTGATTATCTTACCAAAGGTTGAGGATGATGATCGTTTATCATGAGTGATGTTATTGCGGGTGTAAATGAGATGAGACAGATGGATTTATTCAAATATTTGGATGTTTTTGGAGTTTTGCAATGTTTTGAGGTTGTTTTTGGTATTTTTGAGATTTTCAAATGTTTTGATTTTTTTTTTTGAATGTTTTTGGGGTTTTCTGAGATTTTGACCAAGAGACTAACCTAAATACCTATCCTAGGGGCCTCAGGGGCTCATCAACAGATTATCCTTGCCTACGTTATACACGTAGAGACCACGTAGTTCAATTGACGACTTGACCAATTTATAGATGATGATATACATGATCAAATGTTAGTTTATTATGATAGACTCCTAAGGGACTAACCTAAGTGTCTTGGGGGATGATCAAAGATCAACCTTTCCTAGGTTCAAGGCTTAGAGATGTGTAGTTTGACAAGACGATTTTGTTTTTGACTTTTTGACTGACTTTTGACTTGTTTTTAGATTTTTTGATATGTTTTGAATGTTTTTGGATTTTCTGATGTTTTGATGTTTTTGGATTTTCTGATGTTTAGGACTTCAAGAATGTACATGAATCTGATCCGATGAGAACATGCCCCCAACGTGATGCAATAGAATACTCTGATAAAGGCAGGACAGACTAACCTTGAGGATAGGCCGAGTAGTACTAGGAGGGACAATGATACGAACAACAGACCAAGCTATGGTGTAGATGCGGGTGGATGAGTGATGGGTGGAGACCCTAATGCAATGAATGATGGAAAGTGTGATGGATGGATGATGCAGAACAAGCCATGAAGATCTTGGTGGATGGAAAGTGCTTATTTACACAAGGCGCCTATTTGCCAGGTTTTCACCAAGGTACCTGCCCAAAGTGCCACCGAAGTGGTTTTCACTAGAGGACGATTTTTTTCTTTACTATTTTTAATCCTTTTCTATTTTTTTGATTTTTTGCTTTTTTTATTTTTTTATTGTCACCAAGATGCCTGTTTCCCTAAGTTTTCGCCAAGGTAACCATTTTTTTAGGAAATTTTTTGATTTTTTGGTTCTATACCTTGAAACATTAGGCATAAATTTTTTTGAGATGAGAGCTATTCATGGGCTCTTGTAGAAGTTCCCTTCGGGTGTTGATAACTAATATGCCCCTGACTTATAACTTGCTATGATAACAAATGGTCCCAACCAATTGGGTTCAAATTTTCTTTGCACTTGGTTTGGGACATTCTTTTGATTCTCCTTTAGTACCTCCAACTTGGAAAGTCCTCGCTTTATGATTTTTCTTGTTATAGCTCCTCTTGAGTCTATTCTCGTAGACTTGGTAAGTGATTTAAAGAATCTATACATTGCTCATCCAGTAGCTCCAGCTCATTCAATCTTGATACTCGATACTCTTCATCTGTGATGAGGTTTTGTAGTGATATTCTTAGTGACGGGAGCTCGATCTCAATGGGGAGTATTGCTTCTAATTCGTAGACCAGGGAGAAAGGGGTGGCACCGGTGGGTGTGCAGATGCTGGTTCAGTAGGCCCAAAGGGTGGGATTGAGCTACAGATGTTAGTCATGACCTGCGTCATTGACTATTTTCTTGAGGATTTTTAAAATGGTTTTATTAGTGGCTTCTGCTTGGCCATTGCCTTGGGGATAGTATGGGGTGGAGAAGCGATGTTGGATTTTGAATTTTTCGCATAAGTCACAGACATCCTGATTCTTGAATGGTGTCCCATTATCTGAGATAATGGCTTGTGGGACTCTGTAGCGGCAAATGAGATAGTTCAAGATGAACTTTGATATCTGCTTCCTGGTTATAAATGTCATGGGTATGGCTTCCACCCACTTAGTAAAGTATTATGTGGCAGTTATGATGAACTTATGGCCATTAGATGAAGTGGGAGTGATTTTTCCAATGAGATCGAGTCCCCACTACGAAAAGGGCCATGGTGTGATGATGGTATGAAGTCCTTGAGTTGGAGCATGGATGAGGTCCCCATGTTGCTGACATTGTAGACACCTTCTAACATAGTCATGTGTTTCTCTTTCCATTGTGGGCCAATAATAACCCATGCTTAGTAATTTATTGGCTATAGTCATTCCACTCGAGTGTGAACCACAGATACCATTATGTACTCCAGTTAGAGTGGTCAATGCATCCTCAGTGTTTAAGCAGCGTAGTAGGGTTCCTTCTATGCTCCCACAATATAGGGTACCTCCTAGGATGACGAATCAGGATTCCTTTTTGAAAAAGGTTCATTTTAAGGTTGATGGTAAGTCAATAGGTATGACACCTATTCGAAGGTATGTATAAATTTTGTGGTACCAAGGATCATCGGGACCAATGATTTCACACACAATTTCTGATTCTGGTACATCGAATGCAGGCATGAGAAACTTCTCTATCAGGAATTCATATTTTGGGACATTGTTATGGATTCCCAGTAAGGATCCAATCGTTGCCATGGCGTCTACTGTTCTATTGTTGGTTCTGAGAATCTGCTCAAATGTGATTTTGATGAAGGATTCTTTGAGAGTCTCCACCAGTTTCTTGTATGGAGTGAGCTTATCATCCTTGGTCTGGTACTCATTGTTGACTTGGTTTATTATCAATTGAGAGTCTCCATATACTCTGAGGGCTATGATATGCCACTGCACTACTATTCTAAGACCTATGGTTAAAGCCTCATATTCTACAATGTTATTAGTGCAAGGAAATGCCAATTTATTGAACCTTGGTATACAGTCCCCTTGTGGGGTGATAAAGAAGATGTCGGCTCCAAATCCATGTTGTGTATATGAGCCATCAAAGTAAATTTTCCAGTGGTCAGCTATGTTGAGATTGAAAATGGATTCGTCTAGAAACTCTGAGATGAGAGGATTCTCTGAATAGATTGGTGCTTTTGCAAGTTGATCTACAATGACTTGGCCTTTGATTGCTTTCCACTCCACATATTCAATGTCATATTCTGATAGTATCATCACTCATTTGGCCATTCTTCTAGTGAGCATTTCCTTTGACAGTAAGTACTTGAGAGGGTCGATTTTGGCGATGAGTTTTATTTTGTGTGCCAACATGTAATTTTTGAATTTTTGTGATACAAACACTACTGCTAGACATGCTTTCTCGATGAATGAATAGTTTAGCTCATACCCAACCATTTTTCTATTGATGTAATAAATGGCCCTTTCTATCCCATTTCCATCATTCTAAGCTAGGAGAGCTCCAAGGGCTGCTATTGTTGTTGATATGTAGAGAATTAATGGTTTTCTTGGGATTGGTGGCATTAGGACTGGTGGTGTAAGTAGATATTCTTTAATTTTATTGAAGGCTTCTTCACACTTGTTATCCCATTTGTATGGTACTCCCTTGTGAAGTAGGTGAGACTATAGGTTTTGTTTGTCTACCAGTTGTGCTATGAACCTGTGAATGGATTGAAGCCTGCCTTGGAGACCTCTCAATTGCTTTAATGTTTTGGGTGCCTCCATCTCAAGGATTTCTTTTAATTTTTTCGTATCTACCTCAATACCTCTCATTGACACTATATATCCTAGCAGCTTTCCTGATTGTATGCTGAAGACACACTTCTTTGGGTTTAATCTGACCTTGTACTCCTCTAACCTATCAAAAATGGCACTTAGAGTTACTATGTGATCCTTTCTCCTTCTGGATTTGGATAGAATGTCATCAACATAATCTTCGACAGTCTTATGGATCATGTGATGGAAGATTAATGTCATGGCCCTTTGGTATGTTGCTCCTGCATTCTTTAAGCCGAATGGCATCATATTCTAGCAGTAAGTTCCCATGGAAAAGTGAAGGTTATTTTGTGTTGGTCTTCTTTAGCAATCATTATCTAGTTATAACCTGAGAAACCATCCATCAAGGAAAGCATTTCATGTCCCGTTGTCATGTCTACGATCATGTCAATATTGGGAAATGGGAAATCATCTTTCGGACATGCTTTGTTCAAGTCTCTGAAGTATGTGTAGATTTTGATGCCCCCATCAAGTTTTGAGACAGGCACCAGGTTTGACACCCATTCTAGATAATTTATCAGTCGAATGAATCATGCATCTAATAGCTTCTTTAGTTCCATTTTTACCAACAGGGCAATCTGAGGGTGCATTTTTTTGAGCTTTTGTTTAATAGGCTTTGCTTCTGGGTATATTGCTAAGTGGTGAACCACGATTTCTGGATCAAGCCCCAGCATGTCAACATAGCTCCATGTGAAGTTTATCTGTCTCTCTTAGGAAGGCTACTAGGAGCTCCTATTCTTCTGATAGTAATGATTCCACATAGAATGTGATGTGTGGGGTTTCCTCTGTTCCTAGATTGACTGGATTGCATTTTTCTGCTAGGATTGATGATTTTTCTTGATGAAGAGCTCTAAAAGGAAGATTGAATCCCCCATCCTCAGGTACCTCAGAGAGGTTTTCACTGTTGGATGTGTCCTTTCTTTCTATTTTTTTTGCTCGGAGAGTGCCACATTGTGGTTTTCACTCAAAGACTTAGATATTATTCTTTATTTTTCACTTTTGTGACTGAGGGATTCAATCGTTTCCCCATAATAGGCATGTGTATCTAGCTCAATTATGAACCCTGCTTTGTGATCCCCACACAAAATGTTATCCCGCAGTAGCATGAATTCTGAGAGCGCCTCATCGTTTTCAAATGTATCAAGTGTAGACACTAAAAATTGTCCTAGGCTTGCGATTTCTAAATTCTCTATCATTTCCCCTTTTGTCTTTGCTAATTAAATAATTTTTAATTATTTAATTATTTTCTAAATTCATGTCTTCTATTAATTAAATAATTTTAATTATTTAATTAATTCATTCCTACTTTTATTTCTGGCTTGATTAATTAAATAAATTTTATTTATTTAATTGCATCACTAAGTAACTCCGCTTCTTTCTAAAATTAAATAAATTCTTATTTATTTAATTTTTATCCACTATCCACTATAATTAAATAATTATTTTAATTATTTAATTATTCATTGGCCTCTTCTCTCATAAATTAAATAAATTTTATTTATTTAATTTGGTCCACTGTCTTGAATTTTGAATTAAATCATTATTTAATGCAAAATGATTCCTTTTGTCACATTCTTCTATAATTAAATAATATCTTTAATTATTTAATTATTCATTGGCCACCTAAATTAAATAATTTTTATTATTTAATTTCTTCAGCAACCTCTTTGTCCGTGCCAATCTTATCTTCCACATCAAATCTTATCTCTTGATATCTCATTCAATTTCATCCCTTGATTGAATTATCTCATAATTCAATCTCAACCCTTCATTTCTTGTCATTGCCCTAATTTTGACCTAACTCTAGTCCATACTACAACTTTCAATTTTGGCCATTGATTAAGACATCTTATTGACATTCAATCTCGACCGTCAATCCAAATCAGGAATTTCCTATAAATAAACTCTCTCATAAGCCATTAGGGGGGTTAATTCTTCAAGTTTTCTTATGCTGTCAAAATCATTCTTGAGTCTTTCATCCATTTCTATCTATTGCCATTCATCTATCATCTCTATGTCAATGTTATGCTATTGAATTGAGCAACCAACATTCATCCAACAATCAACCTTCAAAATATCGCATTCTCATGCAGGTGGAGAAGAGCCATGGAGGTCAATCAAGTCTAGTTTGAAAATTGGTTTGCATTTCCTTTGTTTATTTGCATTTTCATTCTAGTTTGTGCTTCATGGTGCTTGATAGGGTTTAGTTAATTTGTTGTTTTCAACATTTTAAATCTGAATTTTTCCCTATTTACATCAAGAATTTTGGTGGTCTTCATTGGTCGTAGTCGATGAGTTGAGCGTATACTAGGCGGATTTCTTGATTTTGATGGTCTGATTCAAAAGATAGGGTGCTAATCATGAAAAGAGTGGTATCCTTAAATAGCCTAGGTAAGCTAGTCATGGGATCCTTGTCATCACAACTACTACAGATGTTGGTTATGTCAAATGTAAAGTTGTCTATAACTTGACCTGTAGATACTCGTAACTGTAGTTCAGCTGATGTTTGCTGAGGAGGAATTTTGACCTTTCTAATTGGAGGACCTTAGCCAAGTATGGTTATACTCAGAGGGGTACATCTGAGGCCAAGACTTACCATTTGTGTCTCTGGAATGATAGGTATTATAAGCCCATTATCATTTTTTCCAAGTCTTTGATTTTAGTCATACCCCATTCCGAGCATCATTTGTAGACCCTTGCTTATATCATCTATTGGTAAATCAACTACTGGTCTCTCATCTTGGTATATCATATGGGATGAATCTGCCTTCATAACTTCTTGTTCAAGATCTCCCCAACTTGTAAATTTGGGATAGTTTCCAGGAGACGTTTGAGATGTGGAGGATTCATTTACTTGTGGATATCCCCATGATCTAGGATATTGTGGTAACTCTCCTACCATAAAATAATTTTTAGTGATCATTTAGTTTCCACAACTGTTATCTTGGATGATGACCTTAATGTCAAAGATGGTGGGAATGGCAAGAGTGACGGGTGTCTCTATCGCAGAAGCGGAAGTGATAGTGGCAGGATCAATGTATGGTGTAGATGGGCCCTCATCATTTTTTGGTACTTGGGGGATTTTATAGTACTTTTCCTCGAGGATTTTGTAGTAGGAAAATGGTTTGGGATCTCCATGGATGGTAACTTCTTGTCCTTCATGTGTGAATTTAACACATTGATGGAAAGTTGACGCTACTACTTGCATTGCATGAATCCATGGACGTCCTAGGAGGATGTTATACAGCAAGTCGAGGTCCAAGACCTGACAGGTGGTTTCCATGATAGATGGCCCTACTTGAATAGGGATTTTGATTGTGCCCTAGGACACTCTTTCTTGATCATCACATGCTCTTATTGTGATACCCTTTCCTTTGTCGATAGAATCCTCTGATATTTTTAATTGTTTAATGAGCTTGAGAGAACAAATATTCAAGCCCGCACCTCCATCCACCAAGACCCTTTTGAATTTTCTTTTTTGTACTAGGACTTCTAAGTGGAGTGAATGGTTATGAGATGCTTGGGCAAGAAAATATTGTTCAGAGAAAGTGAGGAGATTTGGCGTAATGATATTGTCGAACATAGCTTGGAATTGTTCTGCATCAAGATCTATGGGGACAGTGGATGAAGCCAGTGCTTCCTCAAGGATTTTCTTATGGGTAGATGATATTTTTAGTAACTCCATGATGTAGATTTGCATTGGAATTCTTTTGAGCTTATCAAAGATGTTATATCCATTGGGGACAGATCTAGGTGTAGGGACTCTATTTGGCTGGGATGATCCTACGATGGTAACTTTGTCACCTCTTATGGTGACTCCACAATTAGCATGGGCTCCTTTGATGGTGATGGTAGCATAGTAGTCATCCAGAGATGTAACGACATGATCATACACATGATTTACATTCTTGAAGGTTTCTTTCCCCTTATCTGTGTTATTATTCCCTTTATTGCCATGGTTAGGCATCAGATTCATGTATATATTAAGGTTTTGGTTTCCTGTTGGTTGTTCCATGTTTATAATTCTTTGATCGATGAGATATTGAATTATGTTTTTTAGCCTCATAGAACTATTTGAGGTATGTCCTTTGATTTTATGGAAGTCACAGAGTTGATTCTCATTATACCAAGGAGGTTTCACATTTAGTTCTTGGTAATTTTTATAGGTGGGAGCTTTGATGAGTTTTTTGTTTATTAGTTTCTTCATGATGACTTCAATTGGTTCCCCAAGAGTGGTGTACTTTCACTTGGTTTAATTCTTGTTCCATTGGGGTGGTCCCCTTTGATCATTGACATTGTGAATTGCTTGATTATTGTTCAGTTGTTGTGTTGCTTGATGATTGTTTTGGTGTTGGATTTGGATTTGTGGTACGGGTGTATTTTAGCGAGAGGCACCGATGACCACTTTGGCATCAATGACACCATCATTGGTAACATTTTTGTTTCTTTCCCACATGCGAGGTTTTTCATTATAATTGGTGGGTGGGCAGTTGTTTTGTTGTTCGGGGTATGAAGTTGATCCTGTGGGTTGTGTCATAAGGGCTCGTTCGATGCTAAGCACCTTGGAGATCAACTGGGCATATGTGGTAATCCCTTGGACCTTGAGATGGAATTCCAAGAGGCCGTCAAGGTTGGATATGATGGTACAAACTTGTTGTTTCTCGGGCATGGTCCATTTGCTCTAATTGGTCTTGGATCGCCATCGTTGTAGGAATGAAGTGAATGATTCATTCTTACCTTGTTTTAGAGCTGAGAGTTCTTCTAGATTGACATCCATTGTGATATTGCATGTGTAGTTTTTAATGAATGCATCTATAATTTCTTGGAATGTTTTGATGCATGTAAGTAGGCAAGAGAACCATTCCATAGTATGGCCAGCCAAACTCCTAGGAAATAGCCACATCAGATAGGTATTGTCATATGTGACTTCCATGCAATGAACCTGGAATTCCTTGATGTGATCTTTGGGGTTTCCCATCCCATGATATTTGTCAAACTTGGGGATTTCAAATCCCTTTGGGAATGGTTTCATCACAAGGCTCCTGTCAAATGGATAGGGACACAAGTTGCTTGGTGTTTTTGTGGTTCGCCCTTATTGAAGATCAAGCACTTGTTGCGAGAGCAACCTAATTTGTGTCATTACATCATTTTGCAAATCAGGGGGTGGGATGAAGGTGTTCAGGGGTGTTTCAATTGTGGGTTGGATGGGTGGTTTTTTTCGTGTGTTTTTTATGGTATTTGCACATTTTTTTGAGCCAGGTATGCGTGCACTTGCTGCATAAAAAATGCTTGTTGTTGATCTTGTTGTTGTGTTAGGATTTTCTGTTGTTGAGCTTGTTGTTGTGCTAGGATTTCTCATTGTTCAGCTTGTTGTTGTGCTTGTTGTTTGGCTGCTTCTTGCTGCTCTTGATATTGTTTTATTGCTTGTTGATATGTTTGTAGTTGTGTTGCTTGTTTTGTGCAAGAAACTGTGCTTGTGCTTGTGTTTGTTGTGCATGATATTGGGCGTGCACTTGAGCTTGAGCTTGGGCTTGTGCCTCTTTTTTTTGCAATAGAATTTGGGCTTGGGCAACCTTTTGTGCTTGTAATGCGGTTTGGGCTACTTAAGCAGCTTGTGCAGCTTGAGCCGCTTATTGTTGTTGTTGCAATAAGGCTTGGGCTTGTGTGGCCTGTTGCGCTTGTTGTACAATTTTGCCAACTTGAGCATTTTGCACTACTTGTGTGGCTTGTTGGGAAGCTATTTGTGTGGATTTTTGCTTTTTCACTTGCAAGAATGCCTTTTAATAAGCAGGATGTTGAGTGGCTTGCAATGTCATGCCATATTGCCTTGATAAATTGGAGTTTGGTGGTGGTGGGGGTGGTGGTCAATTTGGAATCGTGCTTGTGGTGGTGGTGAGTGGTGATGTCGTGTTGGTGGTTTGATTGGTGGATGGTTCTATTGATGTGGTTGGTCCTTGAGAGACCATTCTTTGAGATGTTAGGGGGGTGGTTGATGATGTCGCGATTGCTTGTGTAGTTGTCATTTGTTGTTGCGATATCGATGACAAGTTTTGAGAGTTTGGTGTGATGCTTCGATTGGTGATTGGAATGTTTGTTTGATTGATATTTGGTAAAGGTGGGAATCCCAAGCCCAGTAGAGGTGTGGATAATGGTGTTGGAAAACATGCCTCAATCTTACTAGCATGAAACTCTTGAAAGGGAAAAGTCGGTGAGACCCTCTGAATGTCTTACGGACTACCAACAGTGTTCTAAATCTTGGAAATGCTCAGGTCATCGAGACATTGTTTATGTCTTGCTGACGGGAGTCATCAGCAAGACATTTCGATCACTATGAGTTTTCCTACCTCTCTTCATCCAGGGAGATATCTTGCCAATGGTTTGGTTTCTATTGGACATCGGGGAGACTCTTGGCGACGAGTGGAGTCAGGGAGAGATGTGAACTTTTGGAATGACTCATCCCGACAGTGTATGTCTCACCGACAGTTATTCACAAGGATGTCTTCAGGGAGACTCTTGGTGGTAGATTTGCATTCGCTAAGAACTCTTGCCGATGGATGTGGTTTTGCCAACAAGCTAGTGTTTTTGCTATGATCTCTTGCCAATAGTTGTGGTCTCACCGATGGGTATATAACGTCGGTGTGAAGTCTTAGCGATAAGTCTCTTCTCGCCGATAGGCAGGTGCTTTCAGTGAGAACTCTTGCCAATAGAACTTGTCTCACTAATAGATCTGAACAAGATGGATTTGTGTTCGGTATGACCTCTCATCGATAGCAATAGTTTGGTCGATGCTTCTATAGTGGATATCGATATGATGTCTTAGCGACAGAGTGAGTCTGGGTGACAAGTTTGGACTCGATATGACTCTTACCGATGGTGATGACTCTGGGCGATAACGATAGTCAGGCATTGTGGCATCGGGGAAACATGAACTAGTATCTCACCGACATGCGACACTGTTTGAATGCCTTGACCGAATGACTATCCTACATGGTTTTTTTTTACCAATCAGAGAAGTAGAATGGGAACTGCTAGCAGTTGGACTATTGTGGCTATTCTTGTGAGGAAGATCAATAAACCATGAATGACATGGATATACTCTGAAATCGAAGATGATGTTTGGTTCAATGAATAGTTCGATGTGTGATCAGTATGTGTGAATTCAATTCAGAGAGCATTGTAATTGGGATGTTTTGTACAAGGTTGATCATTGAATTTGCTATTGTAAATTGACATCAAAAAGTTAAGTCTGAACTTTGTATGTAATTTTGTTTACAGTAATACAAAGAGGCTTTTCTTGGTGTGGTGGGTTTTTCTCCCGTAAGGGTTTTCCCACATAAATCTGGTGTTCATCTATGTATGTTAATTTCTCTGTTTCAATTATTTCTTTCATGAGTATCTTAATTGCACTGCAATTGTAAATTTAAAGTCTCTTATGCATTCTTCCCTGAGGTTTTGACATTAGGAGAGTTTGTTCCACACCTAAGCTTTCCTTACAAGTGGTATCAGAGCCTTGCCAATTGTGTTATCCTTGTGGGTACGTTGGGTTTTTTTATATCAATTCTGTTTCAGTGGGAGTCTTGTAGAATTCTGGTAATTCGAATTACAGATTAAGATGGCAAGCACGTCAGGAAAGATTGAAATTGAGAAATTCAATGGCAGTAATTTTGAGTTGTGGAAACTCAAAATGGAAGATCTATTGGTTGATCATGATTTGTGGCTTGTTGTGTCTAGAACGAAGCCTATAGGCATGAAGCAAGAGGATTGGGACCTTGCAGATAGAAAATAAAAGGGGCTGATAAGACTCTATTTAGCATACTTTGTTCTTCTGAATGTTCATGAAGAAAAGACTGCATCTTCCTTGTGCAAAAGAATAGCAGCTATTTATCAGGGCAAGTTTGTGGAATAAATTGTTCTTGAGGAAGAAGCTATACACTTTGAAAATGAAGGAGGGAGGGTCTATTACTGATCATTTGAATGCTTTCAACATGCTGATTGTACACTTAGCATCCGTGGGTGTGAATATTGATGAAGAAGTTTGTTGTATGTTGTTATTATGTTCTTTGCCAGATTCTTGGGATAACCTGGTGATGGCTATTGGTAGTAAGACATCCACTTTTAAGATGGAAGATGTTGTTGCTTCTTTGTTATTATAAGAGATGAGAAGGAAATCTTCTAAGATGGCGAAGGAGGCTCTTGTTGTTAGAGGCATATCGAAAGAAAAAGGCAAGAAGAAGGACAAGAAGTCCAAATCAAAATCAGAAGGGAGATCAAAGTCTCCTGGAAAGAAGTCCAAGGTGAAATGTTGGAATTGTGGACAACCTGGTCATGTTCGAAAGGATTGCAAAGAGGACAAAAAGAAGAAGAAGAAGAAGAAGAATTCTGACAATGATTCTTCTCAGAGTGATGCAGATGCTTTCATTGCAACCTTGGCTACACAGGCATCAGATGATGTCTGGCTGATTTATTCTGGAGCATCTTTCCACATGACATCCCATAGAGATTGGTTCATGAAGTATGAAAAATATGATGGTGGAAGGGTGTATTTGGAAAGCGATTCATGTTTGGAAATAGTTTTTTGTGGAAGAGTCATAATTCAATTCCCTGATGGAAGAGTGAAGGGAATTAATGATGTAATGCATATACCAGGTCTGGCTCAAAATTTACTTTATGTTAGTAAGCTTAATGATAGTGGAGTGCAAGTCACATTCTCTAGAAATGGCTGCAAGATGACTAGAGGCTCTATGGTGCTAGCAAGGGGTGCTTGTATTGGTACCTTGTATAAGCTGGATGCACATGTTGTGCAATGCAATAGTGTCTCTGTAAAGTCACAAAAAGCTACTCATGGAGAAAAGAAGGTAAAGTTTCTGAGTGTAAACTCTATGGAAGTTAAACTTCCAATAGAAAAGACTATGCTCTGGCATCATAGGCTTGGCCATATTGGAGAAAAAGGTTTAAAAACCTTGAAGAATAAAAACCTAGTTGAAGGGCTTGATGATTGTAACCTTGAATTCAAATTTTGTAAACATTGTATATATGGTAAATAACACTATGTTTCATTTTACTCTAGTCCTCGCAAATCTTCTGGTTTACTTGATTACATTCATTTTGATGTTTTTGGTCCAGTAAATGCTCCTTCCCTGTCTAAATCAAGATATTATGTATCATTCATTGATGATTATTCAAGAAGAGCATTTGTTTATTTTTTGAAAAGTAAATCAGAAGTGTTCAGTCGTTTTAAGGAATTTAAAAAACTTGTAGAAAATCAGACTGGAAGAAAAATAAAATGCTTAAGGATTCATAATGGTGGTGAGTTTTGTTATGATGATTTCAAGAGGTACTATAAAGATCATGGGCTTAAAATACATAAAACTACACCTTACACTCCGTAGCAAAATGGAGTTGCAGAAAGTTTCAACAGGACAGTGATGGAAAGAGCATGATGTATGCTAAGCAGTGCTGGCTTGGAGAAGAAGTTCTAGGTAGAGGCAGTTGCAACAACATGTTACTTGATTAACCATTCTCCTAATTCTGCTCTTGTTGATAAAACACCTTTGGAAGCATGGTCTAGAAAGAATCCCTCTCTAAGACACATTCGAGTCTTTGGTTGTGAGGCATATGCACATGTGCCAAATGAGAAAAGATCTAAATTGGAAAAAAAGGCTGTCAAATGTATTTTTATTGGTTATAGTGTTGGCATAAAAGGATACAAGCTTTGGAATCCTGATACGGAGAAGGTTCTATATAGCAGAAGTGTTATCTTTCGTGAGCTGAAGCCTTCTACCTTGGATCTGCAGATAGAGACAAAATCAGAAAACAAAAAGGATGTAGTTGAAATTCCTCTAACACCAGATAAAGAGGAATTCAAAATTCAAAATGTACTTAAAACTGAGGAGAGCTCAAGTAGTTCTGAGAGTTCTGAAGGAGAAGAACAACCTCAGCCTCAGCAAGTGAGGAGGTCAACTCATGAAAGAAAGCAACCTGATAGGTATGGCTTTTCTTTGATAGATTCTACTTGTGCCTATGCTTTAATTTCTAGCACTGATGAGCCTAGGACTGTGAAAGAGGCATTTAGAATGTCTGATTCAAACTCTTGGTTGGAAGCCATGAATGAAGAAATGACATCATTAGAAAAGAATGATACTTCGAGTTTGGTGCCCTTTCCTAAAGGAAGAAAAGTTGTTGGCTACAAATCGGTATTTAAAAAGAAAATAGGTCTAGATGGTAGTGTGGAAAATTATAAGGTGAGGTTGGTTGCGAAGGGTTATTCCCAGGTAGAGGGAATTTATTATGGAGAAATTTGTTCTCCTGTAGCTAAGCTAACATTTATCAGATTCCTTTTGTCACTTGCAGCAGCGTATGACTTAGAGGTTGAACAAATGGATGTGAAGACAACATTCCTTCATGGTGACCTTGAAGAAGAGATTTATATGTCCTAGCCTGAGCACTTTATGGAGAAAGGTAAAGAAAAACTAGTTTGCAAGTTGAAAAAATCTCTGTATGGATTAAAACAATCTCCTAGAATGTGGTACTAGAAATTTGACACTTTTGTTTTGTCATTGGGATTTGTAAGATCAAAATCTGATCATTGTGTGTACTACAAAGCTGAAAATGATCTTGTTCTTATTATTGCTCTCTATGTTGATGATATGTTGTTCATCGGCAATAGTAAGTTAATGATTTCTGATCTTAAGTCTCAGTTATCTGCAAAGTTCAAAATGAAAGATCTTGGTGCAACTAGGTATATTCTGGGAATGGAAATAACCAAGGACAAGAAGAGTAGAAAAATTTGGCTCAGTTAGAGTAAATATATTAATACTGTTCTGAAGAGATTTTGTATGACTGACAGCAAGTAGCTAGTTGTTCCAATTTTGCAGGGAACGAAGCTATCTATTGAAAACTATCCAAAATCTCCTATTGAGATAGAGGACATGACCAGAGTGCCTTATGCTAGTGCATTTGGTAGTTTAATGTATGCAATGGTTTGTACAAGGCCAGAAATTGCCCAGGTAATGGGAGTTCTTAGTCGCTATATGGAAAATCCTGGAAGGACACATTGGGATATTGTGAAAAGGGTGTTTAGATATCTGAGGGGCACTTCAGAATATGCTTTGTGTTACCATGGGAATTTGGTTGAATCACAAAGGACCCTTAGCATTCGAGGCTTTGTAGATTCTGATTGGGTAGGGGACATCGACAGCAGAAGATCCACTAGTGGATATATTTTCATGTTGAATGGTGCTACAGTTAGTTGGATGAGTAAGCGGTAGATTGTAATCGCTTTTTCCACTATAGAGGAAGAATACATGGCAGCAACACACGCCTGTAAAGAAGCAATTTGGTTAAAACATTTGTGTTCTAACATTGGTTTTGATGCAGGAAAAATGACAATTTACTATGACAGTCAGAGTGCTATTTGTTTGGCAAAAAATCCTACTTTCCATGCCAAGATGAAACACATTGATGTGCAGTATCATTTTGTATGAGATATGGTGGAGGATGGAAAGGTCTCTTTAGAAAAAGTTTATACTCTAGAGAATGTTGTAGATGCATTGATGAAGCTAGTGAGCACAGACAAGTTCAGGTGGTGTGTCAGTTCGATGGGCCTCAATGCCAATGAATTCTAGTAGTTATGTTGTGCTCTGGAGGTGTCAGTAAGATCTTCATCAAGTGAGAGATTGTTGGAAAAAGTGCCTCAATCTTACTGGCATGAAACTCCTAAAAGAGAAAATTCGGTGAGACCCTCTGAATGTCTTACCGACTAGCAGTAGAGTTCTAAATCTTGGAAATGCTCAGGTTGTCGAGACATTATTTTTGTCTTGCCAACGGGAGTCATCGGCAAGACATTTCAATCATTGTAAGTTTTCCTACCTCTCTTCGCCCGGGGAGATCTCTTGCGGACAGTTTGGTTTCTATTGGACATCGGGGAGACTCTTGGCGACGAGTGGAGTTAGGGAGATATGTGAACTTTCAGAATGACTTATCCCGACAATGCATGTCTCGCTAATGGTTTTTCACAAGGATGTCTTCGGGGAGACTCTTGGCTGGAAAATTTGCATTTGATAAGAACTCTTGCCAATGGATGTGGTTTTGCCAACAGGCTGGTGTTTTTTCTATGATCTCCTACCAATAGTTGTGGTCTCGCTAATGGGTATATAACATCGGTGTGAACTCTTAGAGATAAGTCTCCTCTCGCCGACAGGCAAGTGCTTCGCCGATAGATCTGTACAAGATGGATTTGCATTCGGTATGACCTCTCACCGATAGTGATAGTCTGGTTGATTCTTCTGTAGTGGATATCGATATGATGTCTTAGCAACAGAGTGAGTATGGGCGACAGGTTTGGATTGATATGACTCTTGCCGATGGTGATGACTCTGGGCGATAACAACAGTCAAGAATTGTGGCATCGGGGAGACACATCCTAGTGTCTCACCGACATGCGATGCAGTTTGAATGCCTTGACCGAATGACTATCCTACATGGTTTTTTTTCGACCAATTAGAGAAGTAGAATGGGAACCGCTAGTAGTTGGACTATTGTGGCCATTCCTGTGAGGAAGATCAACAGACCATGAATGACATGGATATACTCTAAAATTGAAGATGATGTTCGGTTTGATGAATAGTTTGATGTGTGATCAGTGTGTGTGAATTCAATTCAGAGAGAATTGTAACTGGGATGTTCTGTACAAGGTTGATCATTGAATCTGCTACTATAAATTGACATCAGAAAGTTAAGTCTGAACTTTGTATGTAATTTTGTTTACTATAATACAAAGAGGATTTTCTTGGTGTGGTGGGTTTTTCTCCCATAAGGGTTTTCCCACATAAATCTGTTCATCTGTGTATGTTAATTTCTCTATTTTAGTTATTTCTTTCATGAGTATCTTAATTGGACTGTAATTGAAAATTTAAAGTCACCTCTACATTCTTCCCTGAGGTTTTGACGTTAGGAGAGTTTCTTCCACACCTAAGCTTTCCTTACAAATGGTGGTAATGGTGGAAGAGGTGAAAATGTGAGGGGTGTGAGTTCTTGAGAAAATGATGTGGTGTCAAAAATTCCCCCTAGTCCGAACATGCCACCTTCTTCTTGTGAATTTGTGAGGAGAGAAGTTTGAGGTGTTGCGTGGAAGGATGATGATGATGGATCATTAGGATTATGGAAAGTGAGAGGGACATACTTATGTAATGGATTTTGGGGTATGTTTTGTTCCAAAATGGTATTTGCATCCAAGTCTTGATTGTTGACAAGGGGGTGTGTTTGAATAGCATTAAGAAATGTATTTCCCTTATTTACATTGGGTTGATTTTCAGCAAAAAATGTTGTGATTTGCAGAATGTTTTGAGTGATGCTTTAGGATAGAGGTGTAGATGAGATGGGGAGTGTGGGTGAAATTAGAGGCATGATCTCCAAAGATGGTTCCACTATAGAGCTCACGTCAAAATAGGAAGGTAATTTGGCCCCTTGTTTTTCTAGTTCGAGCATGTATAGTGAAGGGTTAAGCCTCATCATGATGTTGATGATCTTATGGTTTTCTAGATTTTGGAGAATTTCGATTATTTCTTCATGCGACATCCCAAAGGTAAGATCTTCTTCTTGAATTTCCTCTTGTGGGTTTTTTGATGATGAGATAGTCAAAGGATTTTTTGATTCGACAGGATTCATTTCAGCATTTGTTTGGCTTAGGTCACTTGAAGCAGGTGTTTCTTTGTCAGCTTCCATGTTCTTGTATTGAGATCTAGTTTGAACCATAAAACAAGGATCAATTTTCAAGAATATGGGAGATGAATCTCTAATTCTTTGGATTGATTTTATTTTAAGCACAAAAGAGAAAATTTTAGGATATCTGAAGGATCAAAAGGTGATATGATGATGTAAGAGATGGATGATGTGGATGTTTGATCTTTTGATAAAGTTTTGGGGAATTCTAGACTTTTAGGACTTTTGGATATCTTTTGGATTTTGATTTTGATTTTTTGGATTGCCCTTGACTTGATTGAATTTGGTTTGCTTTGATTGAACAAATAGACCTTAAGATGTTGGATGGTTATCTAAGGGGTAGACTTTCTCAAAGGATGATAATTTTAATATGTGTAGGGAGAAGGATGCATCTACCCACACCTATTCAAACAAGATGATAATTTAACCAAGCATATGAAGAAGGATGCATCTACATATACCTAGCTAAATAAGATGGTTTGATAATTTTGACTGAGCATATGTAAAAGGATGCATCTACACATGCCTAGCCAAAGATTATTGGATAAATATTTCAAGGATTTTGTCTCAAGGATTTGATGATTTTGATTTTTTCCAAAAAGCCTAGCATGAAGGATAATTTCAAGATTTCTCAAAAGATGAAGGTGAGAAGATTTTTGGTTTTGATGCATGAAGGATGGATGAATTTTGATTTCCTTTGATCCTAGGATGAACCTAAAAATACACTTTGTTTATCTAGACCTCGGTATTGAAGAACATGCAATGCATCTATGGACCTCTATAAGAAGTGGTTCAATTTGAGCATACATTTCTGGATTTTGAACTTTGACTCAAGGACTTTTTGTTTCTTGGAAACCATGAGGTTTCAACACATGTGAGAGTTCATTTTTTTATCTTTGCTTAGTGACTTTATTTTACCACAAACACTTCTTTGATTAGGTTCCAAACTAGATGTCCAATGACTTAATTTCTTTGAATCCCACAAAGTATGTTATGTGGAAATTTGATGAATTCAAGGCAAGGGTTACCTATTGTTTAACTTTAGTAGAAAAATTGAGATGTAATCCAAGTGTTTAGAAACCTCTAAGGATAGAATCCCAAGGGCAAGCAATAACACATGAATTGGGTCAACTGTATTTGTCTCCTAAAGGGTTTGAAATTTTGATGATGATGTTTAAGTGTTTGTTCCAAAGATGTTTTTGAACAAGAAAAGCATTTTGTAACCAAGAATATGTACAACCCTATGGATATGAAAGACAATATTTATTGAGTCCCCACTTGGAAAAGTCCAGCTACACTTATCTTTAGCGAATGGTTAGATGCTTGAACCCACTGGCTCCCCTCCATGGCACTCACTTATACGGGGCAGCCAAGCATCAACACCCATGAAACTCCCATGGCATGCTTTCCATTTCCACTAAAAGACCATGAAAGTGTGGGGTGGCTTAAGAATGACCGTTCTTGCACCAACAAATAGATCAAATATTTTGGAAATTCTAAAACATGGGTTTTAATTAGGACTTTTCATTCGTGGAGATTGACCCATACAAAGAGAGTCCCTTTTCAAATCCATCTTGTCGAAGTCAACCACGTGATACTGGCATTTATTCCAATACCCACATTTATATCCCAGTTGGAAATACTCTTGGCTTTAGAGTGTTACCGGTTGAGTCATTCCCTTGGGTGAGTACTTTTTCCCCAAGGAAGACCCTTTAAGATAAACAAAAGCGAATAAACATATTCATAGTTCGATCGACCCTTGTTTAGAAAGAAAGGGAGAACGTATGCAATAAGTTTACTCACACTCGCAAAGTGTTTTGTTCAATTTTAAGCCCAAAATGAAGTGTGGAGGTGATCACTTTATTCCAACCTAAGATCATAAAAAAGGCCTTTTGATTCTCAAGATCGCTATAAAGTGCGAGAGAAGTGCATACGTCCTTTTCGATGATGTTAGTTTAAGTAAGAAATCACAAAAACAAAGTTTCACATGTTCATTTTAACCTTTCAAAGCAATTGTGAGTTCATTTTAAAAGCACCAAAGTGTGACAAATTTCCTTGTTCAATTTTTAATCGCAAACAAACTTTAGTAGATTTGAGTCCTAATATTCATTTTAAACCTTTTGTAGCAAAATTGAAAAGTTCTTTTTAAAGCCCAAATGAAATTAGTGGATCCTAAGCATAAAAAGATGACAAATTTTCCTTAAGAGGGATAATGAATGTCCAAATAGTGTTAAACAAAAACTAAAGTGTTTAAAAACACTTGTTTTTGTGAAATGACCTCATTATGCTTCTCTTCCCTTTTGTCTTTGATTGATTCAACCCACAAGAAAAATCAGTTATATTCTACAAAATAGAGATCAAAAGGATAGAAAACAAACAGAAGAAGCAGAATTTGAAAAAAAGCACATGATGAAAATTAAATTTCACTCCATACTCCCCTCCAGTGGTGCAATCCGTGAAGGTTTCACAGTTTGATTTCTCTAGCGGTGTTGTATAGTGTCGCTTGCTAGTCAGCATCGCTTTGCAGTCAGGCCAGTGAGTGTGAATGCGTGGCCCTTTTTCCCAGCGGTGTAGTTTGATTTTTTTGAAAATTCCTGTGGGTTTGATTGGTCAAGTGGTGTAGTTTAGAATTTGAAATCCTAGGTGGGAAATTGGAGCATCATAGTTTGAATTTCCAGCGGTCCTATATAGCGATGCTGGAGAACCAGCGGTGCTGAACAATGACGTTGAACCTGTAAACAAAGAAAAACACATAATTTTGATAGAAAAACCTGATTGAAAGGTGAGATTGCCCTCCTTCTAACACCAAATGTGCAAACCCCAATCCTAATGCCTGCAAAACAACATGAACAAACACATTAGAAGATTAAATGCAAGCAAGAACAAGTATTCCTCAATAAATTCATTTGAATAGAAAAAGAGATGGAATATGAAATGAAGAACACAATGAAATTTAAAAGCATATCAAATCCTATTCTAAAGAAAAAAAACTCCTAATCTCTTGAGGGAATTGGTGCCAATTTGATGTGAAAATTGGCCCTTTCCCAGCTCAAATGATGCAATGGTGATTTGATGAAGAAATTTGATCCACTTTGTTGATGCTTGATGAGTGCTCTAATAGAAAAATTTGCATAACCTAGCTAAGACTCAATGATAATGGATGAGAATTGCTAATGATTTGAGCATGGTAAGTTTACTCAAATTGTGGATGATAGAATGAGGAGTTTAGCCTCTTATTTATAGATAAGATTGATGGATGAATGTCCAAAATAGAGCAATGTGGGACTAAGAATTAACTAATGGAAAAATTCCACTTGTCAACCTATGATTGGATGGAGGATGTGCAAGTTTTGAGGATTGTGCCAATAAATGCATATATTTGAATTTTGAAATTGTTGAAATGACATGCAAGAGGGAAGGAAGAATGCATTGAATGCCACTTGGCTCAAGGCAAAGAACATGTAAGAGAGAGTAAATGCCTTGTTGGATGTACATGTCAACTTGGATTTTGAATTCAAATTTGGGGAATATTCCTTAAAATATGTCTTGTTGAAGGAAAATAGAGATTTAATAAATCAATTAAATCTATTTTCATGTGCAAGTGGTAAAAGATGGAGGATGGGACATGAGAGGAGATTAAATTAATCAAATTTAATTAATTTAATGAAGGGGGTTAAATGATGTGACCTATTTGACTTAAATTTATGGATTTATTTAAATCAAATATGAGAAGAATGTGATAAGGGATTAATTAAATAAAGATTTTGATTTATTTAATTAAAAGAGATGATGTTAGATTAAACTAAATAAGGTTTTAATTTATTTAATTTAATAGATAGACTTAAGGGATTTAATGAAATAAAATTAATTATTTAATTAAATAGGATAATTAGATCAAAATGGTTAATTTAATTATCGAGAAGAGGTGACTTAATTAGATAACTGATTTATTTAATTAAGAGAAGAATATTGATGAATTTAATTAGATAAAGGTATTTGATTAAATGGTTAGACCGAAGGATGATTCAGAATGAAACGATGTTAGTGGTGAGGATCAGATGCATAATGTCAAATAGTACATTTTACATGTCTACAACTCTATCACATTAGAGAGTATTTCGCTTACTTAATCACGTTATTTTGGCCCTTTAGTAGTAGTTAGCTAGGTTGTTATTTTGTTTCCCTAGGTTCAACCTTGTCTCTTTAGTTGTCTGGTCGTATGACCACCAACACACTTGAGAAATGCCAACACACCACGTTGTTGTCCCAGGACAATGCTTCTGTCCTCGGGCAGAGAACTTCCTAAGGCATAGCGTTGAACCCAAAAACTAGCTCCCCTAGCCCCATCTTGCATTTCAGTTCTATAGGGTGATTGAAGGACTTTATAGTCCTCATCATTCTCATCCCACATTCCCCAACAACTTGTTAAGCTAAGGTAAGTTAGGGCAGCTTTCCACTCTTGGCCCTCCATGACCTAGGGCCTCTAACATGGATGCTCCCCCTCTCTTACATTTTTGGTGAACCTAATGTGAACCAGCATTTGTTCATATGTTGGTGTTGAGGCTTCTCCTATGTACTTTGTAACTGTTGTATTCCTAAGTGTTGTGAAGGTTTATGAGCATCACAACCTATTCTACAACTTCCGAGTATATCTTCAGGAGAAGCATACGACACCTTTAGATGGAAAGGATGAAGGTCTCTACTGGTTTCTCTATAGGTCTTTCCTCTAGCCCTCTATCTTCTAATGATCCTATTCTAAAAACCCTCCTTCAAAAAATGGGTAAGATGCAGAGCCAGTTAGCGAGTATTTCCCAAGTTTTTTCCTAGCCTATCTTCTAGCCCTTCTTGTAGCACAACCCATTATCGGTTGTGATCCTAAACACTCCCTTCCTACAAGGAATGGAGATCCCTAAGGTTAAAAATAATGGTAGTAAAGGGGATCTGTAGACACATGTGTCTTCTTTTAACGCCTTGTGCACCGACTTCTTCCACCATGTTGCATTAATGGCGAAGCTGTTTCCACAATCACTCAAGGATACAACACTCAAGTGGTACTGTTCCTTGCCTGACAATTCTATTTTCTCATTTGACCAACATGTAAATCAATTCCTTAGATAATTTCAAGCTAATATTGGCCCAAAGATGACCTCGGATCTCATCCGATGTAAAAAAGGAGATAACAAAAAATTCACTAATTTTTTAGCATGCTATCAAGCGCTTCTTTCAAAAATCTTGTATCAACTACCTAATTTTGATGTGCAGAAGGTATTCATAGGGAACTTACAAAGGCCTTGGCAAGAGAATTTCACCCTTATGAAGTACCCTTCTTTCGGACATTTGTGTGCAGCCTTACATTTGTGGTTCAGTTCAGGGGACCCTCCTCATGCTCCTGTTTTGAGGGAAAGTCCATCATATCAATATATACGAAGGGTATTGCCATTATGAATGTAGTAGCCACTGTTGATGACAACGGCCTCAAATGTAACTGAAATTTCACAAAGTTATCAGAATCTTATTCTATCTTGTAGAAGTTGTTGAAGGATAAGATTGTAACCTTGTCGAGTCCTAAGCCTCTTAAGGATCCTTACCCTAATTGGTATGATAGGAACACTAATTTTTAGTACCATCGAGTTAATGGACATGATATTGAATGTTGTATGTGGTTGTGTCATGAGATACATGACTGCATCAAGGACGGTACCATTCATCTCGATGGGAGTAAACAAGATGCTAACAAATCAGTGGTGAAAGCTAATAGTGAATTGTAGATATACAAAGACCCATTTTCGTCACATTTTTTTAACATGATTATCGATCCTAATTACTATGTTACTCAACCTGAGGCCTATGTTAACATGGCCATTATGATGTCTACTGCTCTATCTACACTCAGTTCACCAAACATAACATTCACATTATAAGACTTGCCCTTAAACAATAAGCCCTCTCCCCTCTACATTCCCTCTCGCCTCAATAGGAACATTGTGACAAGGGTCTTGGTAGACCCCGTGAGTAGTGTGAATGTCATCACAGAGGAAGAATTAGTATTAAACTCATTATAGAGGGAAGAATATGAGGAAATGAAATCTACCATTCGTACGCACAATGGTATGTGTCTCAAACCATATGGATCGATAACCTTGTCTGTCCTAGTTGGACCTAGGGCTATTGACATGGTTTTCGATGTTATCTTGGTGTTGGATTTATTCAGGCTGAAGCTAGGCATACCATGGCAAGCTTCCATGAATGGAATCACCTCTATTGTTCACAAATGTTTAAAATTTTCCCATGAGGGTGTAGTGTATGACACTGGATATCAGCCCTTGGTATCCCGTGGTGGGTACATCCATTGGATCACTTTTGGCCCACCCCAGTCAGTCTGCTCCCTTTGAGAACAAACCTACTTTATAAGAATTATGTAAAGTATAAGACTCGGGGCAAGGGATAGCCAAAACTGACCCTTCCTATGATACAACAATAAGTCACCTCCTCCCCACGAGAGGAGAAGGAGAAGTCTACATCGACCATGCCCCCTTCTCAAAAGAGAGAGGAGAAGTCCACATCATATCCCTCTCCTTCCCATAAAGGAAATGAGAAGGTTTCCTTTCCTCGTACTGCCTCATCAACTCCCCTTTCTTGGGAAGAATACTAGATGAGTCGGCCCGGTGGCTATCCTCTAAGTCCGATGATACCTCCTTGGCACAGGCCCAAGCTCAGGATCCTGAACCTCCCTAACGAATACCCAAGACCATTATATTACTATATGGAAGAAATAAATTTTCTCGAATGGAATTCAATTCATGGCCTCCTATTGCTCTTGCTCCTAAAGCAGTGAATAGGAAGAGGCCCGCTCTCGAGGCTCTTGAGCTGACTCCCCCTACTGCTCCCCAACCCATTTCTCCTACTCCCATTTAGGAATTTGTTTCTCTACCAAAGACAGCCATAGTAGATGTTCATATGGTTGAGCAGGAACCTTCTATTCCTTTGTAGCCTCCAAACTCCAACTCAAAGATTCGTAGAAATCGACTTACATGCGAGCACAAGCACTGAAAAAAGGCTCTTTTGGTTGAGCAGGCCACCTTGCAAAGGAAGGAGGAAGAAACAACTGCCCCTACTTTAGGGCATCCTGCAGTGTCATCCTCTTCCCTTCCTTCTGCTTCTCTTCAGTCTGGTCCCATGCTGCTTTCGGCTTCCACTATGAGTAAAAATGCACCTAACCCCAAGGGGTTATAGGTGTTCATCACTCCTTTGGTGGAGCCTCCTTTTCTGATGTACATTTCAGATATCCAGCCTTTCCCAAAGCCTGTGGATATGATTAATACCTTGGTTGTATCCACTGTAGTTCTTTCCTCCTCTTCCTCCACACCTCTAGCCTTGTCTATGGGAACTTCATCTCCTCCAATGAATAAAAAGGTGGAGTGTGGTCCTTCTATCAAAGGAGGATGTAAGAGGAGCCCACCTTCTTTACAAGGTGGCCCCATATTGACTTGTTCTATCCTAGTGACAGAACTATCCCAAACTTCCCCTGAGTTCGTCACCACTCCTGAGTCTTTCGGCAAGCCTAGCAGTGAATCTCAAGTGCAACCTATCTCGTCAACTGAAGTTAGACATAGTGCTCTTGAAAGATGCATGTTTAACTCTATGGATGAAGTTTCAGCCTTGTCAATGATCTTCACAAAATTGTTGACCCTATCTCCACAAGATCTCGGTGAAGAAGACCTTGTCGGGCCTTCTTCCTTGGCCCTTGTTACGGGAGGGTTGAATTCTCCTCCTCTTAACATCCCACCTCTGTAGGCTCATCCTCCTTCCCCCTACGATGATCTACAGTGGGAATTGGATGACCTCTTGGTCAATCAATGTTAGGAGGAGGCCCCTTCTTGATCTTGTGTGTTTGTGTGTTTTGTGATGTACTCCCTTATGATCATGTTATGTGTGCCTAGATGACCCTTGTCACCCTTATAGGTGCTTGGATATAGGCATGGTTTTTGTGTCGTAAACCTTCTTCTATTTGTATCATCATTCTTCCATAAATTGGGGTCAATGTAAAGCGTTGGGGGAATTTAGGCTTCCCTTCCCTGTTGACCCAATTTTTTATTTTTTATTTGTTTTTTGTGCATTCTTCCTGGTCCGGTTGGGGATTGATGATATTTCACCTTGAAATGTGGTTACCTATTATTTATATGAGCATGAAAAAATCTAACCCCGCTAAACCAAATCCCCCTATGCCATTTTTTTGTGTTTTCTTCTCTCTCTTTATCTTTCTCTCTTATTTTTTTGAGTTGTCCCTCTGATGTATGACAACACCTTCAACATTCCAATTTTTAGAAAATGCATTCATTTTCCAACGAATCTTTTTTCGAAGATCTTCACAAATCTTTCTTTAGAATCACATTCTCAACTTGGAGCCCTAACATAACATGTTTCCTTCATCACAAGTTCATAAAGAAAGGACTTGAAAACCTTCCCCCAAAGCGGGAACAACTTTGACCTTCCCCTCATGTGGGGGCATATTCTTCCTTTCAAATTCCTTGATGAAGTGAACATATTTCAAAAGGATCCCTCAATGATGGATAGATTTGAGAAAGAGAACATCTACTTTTGAGTTGTGCATCCCTTGAGTGGACCCCTTCTTCACAATGGGTTCCCCAGGGACCCCTTTGAAAGTGTTCCAACTTGTTGACAGTCTGCACAACTGCCTGCTTACTTACCTACATGGCCACTTCTTGAATCTAAGGAATTTTTTTCCTAGGTTTCCTCCATGCAAGAGATCTTGGGGGATGCCTCCTTGCAAGTCTGAGAGCCTATAGGGCGCTTCCCTTGAGCTTCCTCCATGCGAGAGATCTTGGGGGTGGATCCCCTATAGGTCTGCGGGCATGTAGGGAATTTTTTGGGGTTTCCTCCATGCGAGAGATCTTGGGGGTTGCTCCCTTGTAGGTCTATGGGTCTTTAGGGTTCTTTCTAGGGATTCCTTCATGTGACAGATCTTGGGGGTTTCCTCCTTACAAGTTCATGGGCCTATAAGACACTTTATTTTAGCTTCATAGTTCTTAGAAGCTATGAAGTCCTTTGCTTGTCCTACACCTTCAGGTTTTTCAGATCATGGTCTGCTAAAGTGGGGGGAAAATGTATAAGAGTGAATTTGCGGGTGATCCCACAATAGTGGTTTACATTTTTGGCCAAACTAGACACTGAAATAATTTTTTCAAACTAAATATTCACTTTCGGGCACCTATAGCAGCTAAACTGTGAGGAATTTGAAGATGATGTAAACTAGAGTTTCATGACATTATGTCTATAGATTCTAAATATATTTTTTTCAAATTTTTTGGAATAATATTGCACTTCTTTTTCCATCTCCCTTGAAAACTAGTTTTTTTTAGAAAACAACATTTTTAAAAAGTGACGCTCACCATATAACACATAATTTTTTTTCCATGAAGGAAAAAGAAGATTTTTAAAAAGTGACACTCCAAAAGGTAAATCAAAAGTGATTTTTTATCAGCATTTTGATAGGTGTAAAGGAGACTCCATTATAGGTATGGTTTAAAACTAGCGGGGTTCTATCCAAAAGGATTTGATCTAAGATAGTTTGATCAAACCCTCTTCAATTAGAATGCTTTAAATGAAACTTTTTAAGGCTTAAATCATTATAATTTCTAGAAATATGTGATTTCAGCAAAAATTAAAATCTCCTAGAAATTGTAAACCAGCTTTGTGGGATCACCCTTGCACCCTTTATGCAAATTCCCATTTTTTCCTTCTCCACTTTAGAAAACTAAGTTCAGAGGCTTAATTACACCTAATCCCATTGATTTCATTCCACTTGGCACCTATTTTGATCATCAGTGGGGGAATTTTTGTAAGGGATTCTTGCACAGTGTGTAGACATCCCTAGAAGATTCCTGCAATTGAACCTGCATAGGTGTTACACTTCTCATTGGTGGTCAAGTTGTAACACCCCCTTTGGTTAACTGACCTGGATATGGTTGTTTTCTTCATCTCCTCTTCAAATTCCTTCCTCCTACATGCTTCAAA
Organism: Sequoia sempervirens; assembly: GCA_007258455.2. NCBI lineage: Eukaryota > Viridiplantae > Streptophyta > Pinopsida > Cupressales > Cupressaceae > Sequoia > Sequoia sempervirens. Next base: position 154,127 of record VDFB02111896.1, read on the forward strand.
ACTTCTTTTGGATACCTTCAAGCAATCTTCTTCACTCTCTTGCACTCACTCCTTGCATTCTCAAGCATTTTAGCAACACTCTTGCACTCCATTGCAGCATCAACTTTACTCCATCACTTTAGTAGAGAAATTTTGGGACTACACCATTGTAGTAGAGGCTTGAGTACTCTCATTCTCTCTTGCATTAGCCTTGAGTGCTTTTGGTGGAGGTGGTAAGATTCCCATTCCTCTCCTCTATTACTTGGTTGAGTAAGCACACTTACTGTTTTGTTGTGTTTTAGTGTTCTACATTACCTTAATTTCTTTATCATACTCACTTTATTGGTTTTTCATGGAGGTGGAAACACCTAAATGGGGGTCTGACTGAGGCAGGACCCTATACAGCCACCCAACATTTTTCCTCATCTTTGTGTGTAGGTGAACGTGCTTTTGGAGAGCTAGCTAGCGAACGAATTTCTTTGTGAGATCCTTCTTTCCACCCTAACTCTTGCATTTTTACTCTATCACATTAGAGAGTATTTTTTTTACTTAATCATGTTATTTTTTCCATTTATTAGTAATTAATTGGGCCTTTAACTTGTTTTCCTAGGTTTGACCTTGTCTCTTTAGTTGCCTGGTCATACAGATGCTAGTGAACTTGAGAGATGCCAGTGCGTCACATTGTCATCCCAAGAATTCACTTCCGTCCTCGAGCAGAGAGTTTCCTGAGGTGTAGCTTTGAATCCAAAAACCAGCTCGCCTAGCCCCATCTTGCATTTTGGGTATATAGGGTGATTAAAGGACTTTATAGTCCTCATCATTATCATCCTGCATTCCCCAACATCTTGTTAAGCTGAGGCAAGTTAGGGAATCCTTCCGCTCTTGGCCTTTCGTGACCTAGGGCCTTAAACATGGTTGGTCCCCCTCTCTTAAAATTGATATATCTTATATATACATTGTTAAAATTATTTTATCATCATTTTGTAGATCCTTAAATCATCATCACATTCATCACATACATTGAAAAAAAAAAAAGAGGATACATATGGTACAATGGAATAAGTAAATGTAGGTAAGTATATATATAGATTTATATATTTAAATACATGTTTTGATGAATTGATATTGCTTATATATATAGTTAAAATTGATTTATTTTCATTTTGATATCAGGTGGTCATCATCACATTCATCACATAATTTGAGACATACTTTGAGACTAAAAAGAGAGGATATAGATGGTAAAATGGAATAAGTAAATACAAGTGAGAATATATAATTTTATATATTTAAATACATGTTTTGATGATATTGATATTGCTTATATAAAGAGTTAAAATTGATTTATTTTCATTTTATATCCTTAAGACATCATCGCATTCATCACATACTTTGAGACAAAAGAGATATATGCAGATGGTATAATTGAATAAGTAAATACATGTAAGTATATATTGTTGGAAATATGTGTTGTCATTGATGTCAACTCAAGATGTCTTTCCACTGTTGTCAATTGTATGTGTTGAAGTTTGTATAATACTTTGGAGTTAGTTGATGAGTAGATATATCTATTGATACAGTCAATAATCTAGTATATGAATGCATAGTGATAATTTTGATGTCTATGTCTGGTGTAGAGGTGGATACACTTGTTCCAATATGTTTCATGCATTCTAACATTGATATCATTCATGTTTAGTGTATCACAGAATGAGATAAGTTGTAGAATATTTGTTGAGGCATTCATATTATATACTCTACGACAGAGTCATGGTGTTTTGTTTTGCATCCTTCCATAGACCAAGCTTTTGTCTCATGGTTCATAAGATAAGATGGTTGAGATGTGAAGTTGTTATATCCAAAAATTTAAGTCATTACATCTTCTATAGTGAAATTTATAAGTGATAGAGTTTCGATCTATGCTCTAATAGAGTAAAAGGTCGATGAAGGCATATTGGAATGCTCTACTTTCCTCCTAAAGTAAAGTTGTGGCCTTGTGGTTTCATGGACATGTTTAGTGATGTTCAATGCATATTATGTTACTGTATCATGTGTTTCAATGGTCTTCAAGTACATTTTTCAAGGGATAATATAGTACAGTTGATTTTGGATGCTTAATTATTCCATAGAACATATGTTTCTATTCTTACATAAACATTTTATGATTACATACTTTAGAAGATGCTTGAAGAAGTATTGTGCATAGACTACATTGTTCACATCCTAGTCCACATGATGTTTTTTAATTTCTCCTTGGTGGTGTAAAGTTGAACAATTGGTAATTTTGGTGGTGTTGTCATCATTTGGGTTGACATTATTTTTTTCTTCATTTGTGGTTGATCCTGATTAATTAATTTTTCTTTGGAGGATGTTTTGTGATGATTTTTGTCATGTTATTCCATCTGCTGATCTATAACTCATTTTCTCTTCATAATGTATATATTAGAGCTAACCTATGTTATATCATATGTTTCATGTAAAGGTCATTCTGGAGCCGACTTAATTGATATTTTGAGTTGTTGCGGAGGGTATTTATAGAAGAAAAATTCATTTGTGAAGGCATATGAGGATAGTGAACTGATAATGCAAAAAAGGGACTAAAACATCAACATATGTTTGATGCTTCTTTACAGTATTTCATGTTCATAGTTTTCATTACAATTTTCATGTATCCTACTTTGAGATAGCGAGTCTCACCAAGTTCTTGTATCTTTCTCTAAGTTATTGTGACTTTGTCTACAAGTCCTTAGGCAATGAGCCTTAAAACAACATTGTATTTTTTGTAAGAAGTGAGTTTCATATATTTTGAGTTAACTCTCACCATGGTTTTCCCTCATTGGATTTTCCAAGTAAAAATATTGGTGTCCTTGTGTGGGGCATGTTTTCATTTTTCTCTTCTTGAGTTTAATATATTTTGATGTTTAATCTGCAAATGAAAATGTTTAGTGTATCCTAATTCACCCTGCCTCAACACTTTTATGTGTTCAACATATATGTAATTGTATATATTTAAATGCACTTTTTGATGATATCTATATTTCTTATATACATAGTTAAAATTTATGTATTGTCATTTTGATATCAAGTGGTGTGAAGAGGCTGCATTTTGATGGTTCACCAAAAATTTTGGATTTTCTTGACATGGAATATCTATTTGAGATGTGTACATTGTATATATACCTTAAGATGGCATATGCCACACTTTTTTATATCAAAATTGATTTCAATATATAATTTTCACTATGTGCAAGTTTTTCTACTTTGAAACTTAAAATTTGAATGTATAATCACTTTATAATGGTTGGTCTATGATCAATACCATGTTATATCTATTGATTTATTGCAATCTTTCACTTTAATAGTTTATGGATTGTGTATAATTTTCACTCACAAATTATCATCAAACATTTACATTTACATGTATACTATTGTTAAATTTGGTTTCCTTGGTCAACTTCACCAAATTTGATCCATTTATCCTTAGTATCTATAGTTTTTGGTAGTAGAAGTAGGGGAAAGGACCCCTGAACCCAACCAGAGAGAAAAAAAAATCCTAGAGATAGCAAAAAAAACCTAGCAAAATAGCAAGGGCCAAAAACTAACCAACACCTTGTAGCAAGTCTGACACCTAGCAACTCGAAACAACAAAAAGATCTAACTAGCAAAGAACAACAATCCTAAAGACATAACCAAGAATAAATTTTTGAAGGGAATGTAGGCCCCTTCCTCTTCCTCATACTTCAAATCTTTGACCACCATTTGGTCATGACCAACCATTTCTTCATCCTATTCACTGCTTGCAGAATCATCTGGGAGATATTCTCCCAACACAACCAATGGCTCTTGATTACTCAAATTAACGGGAGGTAGAGATTCCTCTTTAGGCTCATCCCCAGGATCTTTGAAACAAATTTTATTCACTTTGGTAGACTGGCCAGCAAGCCTAGCCAAGCTGCTCCCACCCCTCTTGCTACTAGAATCATCTAATTTTACATTCTCCTCCTCATCTCTAATTTTAATGGTGAATTTATTGGAATTTTTTGTTCAATACTATCACAAGCTTCCTTTTGGTGCCAAAGTTACCTAAGGGGTTAACACAAGACTATTTTCCTTTTAGGTTTTGAGTAGTATGGTTTCCCTTGGTAAGAATGCCCTTAATTGAATATTGTTTTAAACTGGAAGGAATTATAAGGGGATTTTTGGTAGGATGTTTCATAGAGAAGGTACACTCACCAAAAGAAATAGCTAGAGAAGCACTAGAGAGGGGTACCGCATGAGAAACAGGGATAAAAAAACTAGTAGGGATATCACTAAGAGGTTCTAGTAGGGGGGTAATAGAAATAACATAATTATAAAGACATTGGATCAAACAGTGGTGGAGAGGGGGTGAGGAACCCTTAACTTTACATTGTTTTAAAGATGAAAATAGAAAGAAAGGTGTGTTAATTTTCTCATTCCTACATATATGACATAGAAATGGAAAATGGTACCCATGGATAGTGGTGTAGTACCATTCTAGAGTGAAATAATTCATGATATGAACACTAACAACCCCATAAGGAATTGTGAGGCCCTCCTTGTCATAGGCATTTTGAAATCTCTTCAGCTTCTCATCACCTTCTAGGAAGTTGTCCATGAACCTATGGTAATTTCCATTACTTATTTTGGACACCCTTAGGCCACTATACTGAAGATCCATTGTAGCTACAATCAAGCTGAGGGACACTTCAAACCCTATACTACCAATCAAAACTCTATCCTCTCTCCATGAATTGTAAAACTTACCATTGATTTTTCCATTGTAACCATGCATCACCATAAATAATGGCACCATACCAGCCTCCTCAAAGAGCTTCCAAAGCATGATGTTTTTCCATAAAGACACAAGATAATGTCTCTGACCTTTTCCTAGGACCCCCCATGGAGTTACAGTGACAATGGCAGAAGAATAAAAAATTACCTTTCTCAACAGTCAAATTAGTGGGTAAAAAACTAATAAAAGATGTAATAATATAGTTGTTGCCACGATTTGGAAAAAAAATAGCCAAAAATACCTTCACTAGTAGGGTTCTATCATCACACAACATCTAGAAAGATCTAGTAGGAGCCATGATGTAAGTTGGAGGGTGGTTAAAATTCTGCCAAATTTTAGCAAACCAATTCGAAAACCCACAATTCGTGTGAGAGTAGATGTTGCAATCAATAATGATGAAAAGAATAAACCAATAGTAGCACAAACTTTGATTGAAAATACATATGAAATATTGCATCTTAGGAAACATGCAAGAGCACAATGGAGAGGAGACGCTGGGATTATCTATCATGATGGAATTTAGCATTGAATCCTTGGCTTCATGGGAGATAGGATCTATAGTCATGTCATTTAGCCTTCCCTCAAAAAGTGCATCATTGATAAAATAATCCATCTCAAGGAAGAAATAAGTTAGAGAATAATTCCATAAAGGACTTATCAAAACATTATAAATAGAATTATCCCAAGGCATGGGATACTTTCCTATTCAGTCAGCCATCAATGTCAAATAATGGAACTAACAACACCAAGTCACAAAGGTTGAATACATGGTAATGAAATCCACCAAGGCTGACATCATCCACCTCACGTTGAATTCGTCCTTCCTACCACAATTATCACACCTCACCCCTTGAGCTAGATCCAAATAAGTATGTAAGGTATACAAACATGCCTCCATCACCCAAACCACATGGCTTGCCACCTTACTACCACAATTTGTACCTTCTACTTTATGAGCGGATTCTAACCATTTACGACACATCATATTGAGAACATTGAGATTCAAATTTAAATTTGAAATTAGGAAGCTTTATCTTTTATGACACATCATACAATAGACATTACAATTCAAATTTAAATTCAAAATGGAATGGGAGACCAACAACTTGACCATAGTAGCAGAGAAACCCACATAAAGCAATGTAGGCAACAACATCATTGAAGGTTAAAATGAGCCCCACCAATCTAGTCCTTAGCAATCCATTCCTTAATATGAGTTATAATATTCTCAAATCTCTATAATTTCCAATGGGGAAAGGAGAGCCCCATGTTGGAGATTGCATTAGGGTGATCCCACAACATTGGTTTACAATTTCTGGGAGATCCTGATTTTTGATGAAATCACATATTTTTAGAAAATATAATTATTTAAGCCTTGAAAAGTTCCATTTAAAGGATTCCAATTGAATATGGTTTGATCAAACTACCTTAAATATGGTTTGATCTAACCACCTTAGATCAAACCCCCTTGGATAGAACCCCGCTAGTTTTAAATCATATCTATAACAAAGTCTCCTTTACACCTATCAAAATGCTAATAAAAATCATTGTTGATTTACCTTTTGGGGGATAAAATGAATTCATTTAAAATTTATTTTTTGTAAGTATGTATTCCTTATTATAATCTTCCCAAAAAGTATAATTTTAAATAAATTTAATTTTATTATTATATTTATTTTTTATTTCTTGTGAATGTAGGTTTTTCACCGAAAATAAAGTTCTTTATTTTTCACATGTGGAAAAATAGTAGATTATCAAAAGAAAAAATTGAAAAATATAAGTGCACTAGATATTGAAGTCCTTGATCCAACAAAAAAAATAAAATTGAATTTCAATACATACAAAAAAATTTATGTTGTATACAGTCTGCCTATGTTTGAATTGTAATTGGTTTGACTTTGAAACTTGATTAAGGAAAAAAATTCAATAAAACACTATGAAACCAAATGAAAGTGCTAGATATCATAGCTACAAATCTAAATTTTAAAAATTATAATTTTATCCTTCATGGAAAAAAAATTATGTTGTATACAGTGAGCATCACTCCTTAAAACTGGTGTTTACTGAAAAAAAAATAGTTTTTGAAGAAGATGGAAAAATAAGTGCAATTTGATTCCAAAAATTTTGAAAAAAATATATTTAGAATCTGTAGACAAAATTTCATAAATCACTATTTTGCATCATCTTCAAATTCCTCATGGTTTAGCTGCTATAGGTGCCCGAAAGTCAAGATTTAGTTAGAAAAAATATTGGTTCAATGTCTAATTTGGCCAAAAATTGTAAACCAATATTGTGGGATCACTTATCAGTATAGTTATTTCCTTCTCTATAGATATGGGAGACAGAGACACCCACCATAGAAGAGAGCACTATTTTAGAGTTCATAATAAAGTTACTAATATTCCAAGGGGTCTCAGACAAGGCATTTTAGACAATCCACAATCAGTTTTGAATAACCCTCAGTCATGACACAGTCAAAACCCAAATCTTTTGGCCTCTTAATTCCTCTCTAGGAAACCACAACTTTTTCTTTAACACTGGTATCTATACTTATACATTTTGCATAGGCATCAATACATTTTCCATTGTGATCTCTTATCAGACCACTAGTCACCATCATACAAGGATTTCCTTTAGAACATCCATTGAAATTTAGTTTGACCCATTCCTCCCGAGGTGCAATGCCCTGTCTATAAAGTACTAATAAATTGCAATTAAATAACCAAAATTAAGGAATAATTTAAATAAAATAATTTAAATGAAGATAAATAATTTTCACTTAATCAAGAATTTCCTAAAAGATATGGAAACAAAAGAGTTATGTTGAACGATTATTCAAAGATTTATTTTAGAAGTTAGATTCATATCCATATTAATTCAATAATTGATTTAATAATAATGTTACCAAAACCATGCTTAAGTTGACTATTGACATACAAATTTCATAAAATAAAATTTATCATAGAAAAGTGCTATAGTGAAATGTGGTTGGACGATTAGGTCTCACTCTGTAACTACCTATTCAAAAAAGGGGACATGACAAATGTCAATTAGGAAAAAAAAATGTCTCTTTTTTTCCTATGTTTGTGCAGTACATAAGTTCAATTGGTAGGCCATTTAGCAAATGTTTCTTTTTCTACAACAAAGGTTGAAATGGAGAAGTAATGACTTAAAGTCAACTATGCATCCACTTACATGGATCCATACATGATTAAAAAAAGACTTTTGATTGAAGAAGATAATTAGGCTCCATCACCAACATGCTCATGTTATTTTTGCAATAGGGAGAGAGGGAGAGATAGGGAGAGAAAGGGATAAAAAGAGAGAGATATAGAGGAGGGAAGAGTGAGAGAGAGAGGGGGTAAAGAGATAGAGATAAGGGAGTGAGATAGAGAGGAAGATAGAAATGGAGATGGAGATGGAGACGAATGATGAGAGGGAGAGCTAAGGATATAAAGGAGAGAGATAGATAGAGGTAGAAAAGATAAATATATAGAAATGGAGAGAGAGGGAGAGATAGAAAGATGAAGATGAAGATAGGAAGTGATATATGGAGAGAGGTAGAGAGAGGGATAGATATAGGGTAGATAGAGATGGAGGGATAACATGATAGAG
>VDFB02111897.1:0-76871 GCA_007258455.2 Sequoia sempervirens
CTCTAGTTTGCATCATCTTCAAATTCCTCACGGTTTAACTGCTATAGGTGCCTGAATGTGAAGATTTAGTTAAAAAAATAAAAATCAATGTCCAGTTTGGCCAAAAATTGTAAACCACTATTGTGGGATCGCCCACAATTTAGTGACCATATAGTTGGCTTATGATTTTAAATGGAATACAATACTTCATGAGCAACCAAAATCCATTTAGAGGATTCTCTTATGGGAACAAATCCTCCTTGTTCTTTTGAAATCAAGAAAGAAATGATAGATCCCAATCTGATAGAAATGGCTTTTACAAAACATCTATGGATAACATCATGTATAAAAATATTATCCTAAAATAAACAAAAGAAGAAGGGTTTAAATTATTGGGAATCAAAGCTAAGAAAGTGATATTTGATTTCTTGAGAATCTTTTTCTTTTTCAAGCCTCTTGAATAGCTATCCAAAAGGAGGGTATTGAAAGCATTACGGCCTGAAGCCTTCTCACTTGGCATAGATAAACATTAAAAAAATCCTCCAAAGAAAATATTGCAATCAACATTCTATTTTTATCATTAGTAAGGTATATTTTCTAGGAGATTAGGAGATTAGGAGATATAACTTGATCTTTACTTGATTTGGTGAAAAACCTTTCAAAGTATGATATAAATTAATTTTTAATATCTTTATGTTCTATTAAGAGCATCCCTTATGAGGATTAAATGCATTAAGCTTGAAGGGAACTTGTTTAGATCTCTATGATTTAAACAATCAATATAAATTAGAAAATGTTCAGTACATGTAAGAGTGAGAATTAAGTTTTAAAAATATTGATGATTAGATAGCCACTTAATAGACAAGGTGAATCTATCCAATCTCTTAGCAATAATATAAAATCCATTTCTTGTATTGGTCTAGGGAAATTTATCATGATTTAGAACATAGTCAAAGAGATGGTTCAAATTTATCATGATTTAGAACATAGTCAAAGAGATGGTTTTAATTTCAATAATTTGCTTAAAATCATTTACCACTTTAGGAGGAATAATGCCCCCCAAGTTTTCTTCTCAATTTTCTATAGTATTAAAATCCCCATCAAGGAAAGTTCAATCATCTTTTAAAGGAATAAGAAAATAATTTAGAAAGGCTCAAATCTAATTTTTATGAGCAATTTAGTTGGACCATAAATATTAAAAATATAGCAAGAAAATTTGGAGGAAAATAATGTAAATATTTGATAGCTTGCAATGGGGACTAGAATATATACTTTTTGGTCTTATGTAATTTTTCTTCTAGAGGAAAGCTAGCCCACCTAAAGTTTCTTTAGCCTCCACCATTAAAAAATCCCATTTAGACCATTTTTTAAAAAATGATTGTACCTTGATCACAAGAAAATTTAGTTTCCTAAAAGAGGACTATGCCAAAGTTACTACTATCTAATTGACACTTAAATTAGCACCTTTTCTAAGGGCTATTTATGCCCTTAACATTTCAAGAGAGAACCTTCATTTCATGCAAGGAAACCCAAAAGATCTCCTCATTATAAAAGATTTATCTAAGGTTAATTGAATCCTTGCAATGTACTTTTCTCTTATACCTTAAGATTTTCTGGTTGTTAAGTTCTTGTTTTGGACATGAGTATTCAGCTCTCTATTTTCATCTATTTATATTTGGGAAATTCAATCCTCCTAAAATTTTGATTTACTAGATCTTCTACCATGTCCCTTTCAACTTTCTTAAGAATATCATTAGCAATAAAATTAATATTTCTCTATTTCCAACCCATCCTTTTGAGCATTTAAGAAACTTCTTGAATTTCAGCCTTCAATGTTTTCCTTTTGTGGAGCCTCAAGTTGGACATTACCTTATTTAATAAAGCTACTAGTTTGGGAAAGTTGTGACGCCATGCATAACAAATTTGATTTTCTTTGGTTTTGATTTCATGGCAATTATAACCTTTTTAAAATGAATTTTTATTATTTTGATTAGATTAAGACTAGAAGGGCTATTACCCATTACAAAACAGCCATAAAGGTGAATGAGGGGCTCACGAGAAGTGAAGTGCCCAACAAACTAAAGAAAATACTTAAACAGTCTAACCAAAAAAAGGAAATAGAGATAGCACACAGACCAAAGACCAACGTGAGACCACAAAACACCTACAGGTTTCCCAACAACTTGAGAGCATTGATAGCCTTCCACTCCTGATCCAGGGAGTGGAGATTCTCCTTGAAAGATAGGGGGAATTTCTGAATAACCTGAGTATCCACTGTGGCATCTAGAGCTAAGATGTCCACCACCTTACCTTTCTTCTATGCATGACTATCATCATGACCTTCCTCAGCCACCTATTTGCCATGGCTTTTCCTTATCTCTTGTTAAAAGATCTAAATAACTTGAGAGTGGTGTTCTTCACAGTCTCCTTGCTATAATCAGTAATAACCTAGAGGCACTGCATGGTTTTTTCCTAGTTCCTGTGAATAGCATCAATCTCCATTTGTAAATTATTTTCATCCTCCTTCATGCCAATGATAGCTCTCAACTCTTTCAGATCCTTATCCCAATTATTAGCCCAATTCTCAAATGACTTAGCTAGGGAGGCTATCATATCTAAATGTCCAATGTCCTCCACCTCCTCTGGCCATACTACCTACTGCTGCAACACCTTTTTTTCCATAATCTAGATTATATCTTTGGTAGTAGAAAGTTGAACTAGGAGCCACTTGAGGATGTCATTCTAGAAATTAACCGTCTTCAAAATTTTATTGATTTTATTATTAAGGGGGTCGTCAGAGGCATGATTGTCAAAACCCATCCTGGGTTCAACATGGGTCCCCTCCAAATTGATGGAGAAATTAGGGAAATTTTGAAGGCTAGGGTTAATGACAGGGGGGTGTTGGGGACATCACAAACCTCTGCATGAACAAGAGAGTGTGTGGGAGAATTGGAAGGGGTGGGATTCCATAACTTGTCATCTGAATTATTCGAATTATACGATCCAAAAGTAGAAATAGGAGTAGGCTCCGATAGGGGAACACATTTAATGGGGTCGGGAGGGGTTTCCTCAATAGCAGGTGTTCTACCATAGGCATGGGTAGTACAACGAGTAGTGGGTGGTGTTTTATCCAGGGTAATGGAGGGACTTAGGTCTGTAGGGGGTATGGTGGGGTTATGAATGACCAAGGTGTTATTTTCAATAGTGGAAGGGGAGGGTAACAAAGTGGTCTAGTAATGACAGAGATGGAAGATAAGACCCTGGTGAATAGGTAAATTCTTGCTAAATTACCCTAGATGTTTTTGATAGATTGTTCAAGAGAGGAAAAAATTCAAAAGGAAAAGTTCATCTTTAAATTATAACGGAGATGGTTAAGCATCAGAAACAAATGAAAATGAAAGTGATGGAACTGACCCTTGAGCATTACATACCTCATTAGGAATTTTGCAACCTTACTCCAAATGCCAGGGAGGTCAACCTGATTGAAGCCATTATAGAGTTTGTTCACCTTTTCATCCTCTTTCAAAAAGTGGTCCATGTATTTTTGATAATGTCCCTTAGGCTTACAGGGAATGCACACACCCTCCAATGATTTTTTATTGTTTGTATACTTGTTATCAACAATAGTTTCAAGACTTCTTGATTGGAACTATGATTTTTCTAGCTATTTAAACATATTGTGGCCTAGCAACAAAGCAAATGTACATTTTATTTTGGGTCAACTCATTTCTAGTTCTTTATAACCTTCCACATTATCTTAGACCAATGATGATTAGCCTAGCACTCACATGGAAGTTTTATGTTTGGTAGGTGTTTCCATGGTGTTCCCTACAATTATGAAAGTTTTTTTGTAGTTCTTCATGACCATTCAAAATTGGCATGGATAGGGGCTACACATTCATTTGTTTCTAATTCTTTAGGCTGCACCTTTTATCTATATGGAATTTCTCTCAACCTTCCTTAGGTTAATTTTTCTTTTTGGAGTGGTTAGTTACTCCTTTGGGTGGATGAGATTTTTTAGGTTTTATGGTTCTATTTATTCACTCATCATTTTGATGATTGTTACTCTTCAAGATCATATGGCTATTCATCTTCTTGCCTAGTGATAGGAGTTATAGAGTTCTTTAATGGGCAACAATTATTTCTTATTATTTAATTTTTCTATGGTGAGGATCTTTAGTAGAACAAGAGGTTAAATAAAATGGACCTCTAGTTTTAGATAGAATAGTAATGAGAGTGTTTCAGGAAACTGGCCTCTATTGAGGAGGAAGGAAGATCCTTCGAGGTTGAAGATTATAATGAGAGGATAGTTTTGTGAGGCCTTGTAGTTTGTGTGTGTGTGTGTGTGTGTGGGTGTGTGTGTGTGTGTGTGTGTGTGTGTGTGTGTGTGTGTGTGTGAGAGAGAGAGAGAGAGAGAGAGAGATTCCAAGTATTTTTTTGTAATGCAAGTTGTAATGTTGCTATAAGTAGCCAATAGTCAAGAATATTTACTATTATTTTTTTTTATTCTTCTACTATGCATATCAATGTGTTGGTTGAGACAAGGGCTACTAGATTAAGTTATCATTCACTAGACCCCCTATTTTGGTCTACATTAGTATATGTCCAAAAAAATTCAAGTTTTGCTAAAAAATATGGTAAAACTTGAAAAAAAATTATAGTTTACAATTTGTATATGGTGAGAAATGTAGACAAAAGGGATTCATCCCACAATGGCATGCTTCTCAAAAGTTATTCTTAAGTTTGATAGAATTCATATTCTTGCAATATTTTTTGTTCCAAAAATGAAAATTTTGTAACTTGAACAATATTTTAGATGAAAAATTTGATCTCAACTTCCTAAAATAAATAATTAATTACAAGAATTTTTACTAAAATTAAAACTCAAAATTTCATGAAAATTAAAAATATTTTATTATGAAAATATAATAATGTAGTGAATTTCTTACAACCAAAAAAAGAAAAAAAGAAGAGCAGCAGCTAATGTCTTTGAGATTTTTTAAACTACTAAATCTTGTCAGCTTCCTCTTGACAGTTTTGGTAGTGCCAAGAGTTGTAGCTTTAATTTTCAAATACCACCACATGAATGGAACCTCGCTTTCCAAAAGACTGAAATATTTATTCAAAATGTGAAGTTTGATGGAAATGGTCGACACAACATGACACACTTCAGTTGGAAAATGTGAAAATAATAAGTTTTTAAATTAACATTTCCATACTAGTATATATCAATGATGTAACATCAGAAATAAGATACAATTATACATGGCATTGGAGTTGAAGCATGCAAAGCATCTTTGACTGCAATAAAGGCCACATTATGAAATGCAAAGAAAAACATTATTTAATACAAGCCTCTTAGCCATCTCTTGGGCTGGCTTAGCCAGCACACTCTAAGCATTGACCACGCTTAGGTGGCTGTTGTGGGGCCCAACGAACCCTTCTGCCTGCTGTTTGCCTTTGCCGTTCCCGTTCACCTTTAGAAAGCTGTTTCCATTCACCGTTAGCAGGCTGTTTACATTCACTACATTCAAAAAGAGGCTTCCAACCCCATCGGTTTTCATTTGTCAGTTCCCTCGCGTCGCGACTGTGCAAAAATGGGAGCATTGGAACAAAGTATGGATGTCTATCAAAACGTAATGAACTAGGAATTATCCAAATATTACATCTGGAAATGCTTTGGTAGGCATGTATGCAAAATGTGGAAGCATAGACAGGCACGTTAACTATTGGCAAGATGCCTCAAAGAAATGTGGTCTCGTGGAATGCTATGACTGCAGGATATGCACAAAATTCATTTGTTGAAAAGGATTTAAAAACATTCAATCAAATTTAATCGGCAGATGTAATGCCAGACTTCGCAATCTTTTCCAGCACCCTCCCTTCGTGTGCTAAAATGAGAGCTTTGGAACGAGGTATGGACATTCATTACAGGATGAAAGAGGAGATGTTGTTGCAACTGCCTTGATAGACATGTATGCAAAATGTGGGAGCACGGACAAGGCATGTGAACTGTTTGACGGAATGCCTCAAAAAAATGCAGTTTCATTAAATGCCATGATAGCAGGATATACGCAAAGGGCATTTGTCGAAAAGGCTTCAGAAGCTTTCGAGCAAATGCAATTGGCAGGTTGGTAGGTGTAAAGCAGACTCCGCAACCTTCGCCAGCATCCTTCCTGTCTGTGCCAAAGTGGGAGCTTTCGAACAGGGTATGGATATCCATTAAAGCATAAAGGATAGATTAATTTTGTCAAATGTTGATGTGGTGGATGTGTGGATCTATTTTCTTGCTGCCTGCAGATCACATATGAAAGCAGGTCTAGGAGTATTTACAGAAATGTTCTCTCTTTATTTGAATCTCAAAAAAGATGTGAGCAAATGGTAGGAGATTGATCAAAGCTAAGGAATTAAAGAGCTCCCCAAATGTAGTTGGATTGAAGGTCATAAAATGGTATGTGATTTTTGTGTAGAAAACATATGACATTCACAAACACAATAAATTTATGCAAAGTTAGAGAAATTGGTCTGGGAGATGAAGACAATAGGGTATTTTCACTTAGTGGTGCCGAAAAGGAGGGAAAGAATTATTTTTCTACCGCCATATTGAAAAGTTTTCAAATTCTTTTGGTTTTCTAGACATGCTCTCTAGGACAACTATTAGACTTGTTAAGAACCTTCAAGTATGTGTTAATTGTCATACTGCAATGAAATTCATCTTTAAGATTGTTACAATTCCTACTTCTAATGATTAGTTTAGCTAATTTCGTGAAGAAGAGATGAACTCACTTGCACACACATTTTGCCATGGATCAGTCAAAGACCTTGTTAATTCATGAGGATTAATTTCTTGTATGAAGTTATTTTGAAAAGATTTAATTATGATAAACCTTAATATATGGGTTCCTAAGTTGGTTTGCTTATCCTGGAAGGGTAAGGAACATTCTCTAATAAAGTTTCCACTTATTTATTCCTTGCAACACCATTTCTAATTTAAGATAAAATCAAGGAACTCCTTTGTTGATATTTGTCCTTTTGAGCATTTACCTTACATATCATTCTTAGTGAAAGGGCTCTATTGTTCTTCTAATTATTTTTTTTATTTTGTTGCCTGTAGAGTCCCTCATTAATATTTGATCAAAGATTTATTTTTTCCCTATAGATTTTATGTGATGTCTTTGCCTTGCCCCATTCTAGGTGATGGTGGGGCCTATGTTACTGAGTGCAAATTTATCTAAGTTGAATGCTTCCTTTCTTAATAGAACCATGTTTTGGCCAACATCTATAACCAACCTAAGAATTCGTTTAATAAACCCCCTTATTCAAAAATGTTCTTGTTTTAGTGTTTTGTCATTCATTATACTTGTTACATGACTAAATATCTCAAACTATAGGAATTTCTAAGTGTTAGGGGGTGATTGTGTCTATTTGTAGCCTTTATTAGGTTTATAACAATATAATTTCCCTTCATTCCTCGAAACCCAACATTTCCAATTTTTTTAGACCTTTGACTATTTTAGTCTTTTAGACTTCTCAAAATACCTAGGTAATTTATCATTGCTTTACCCACGCTTACACTCCCTACTTTGTGTTTGTCTTTTCCCTAGGATTTTAGGTCTCCATGTAATCATGTTCTTCTTAAGCTATAAGACTAACCCATGAACCTCAATTATTCTCCACTTACATTTTTCCATGCTTTCTCTTCTTTAGCATTGAGTATTCACTATCCTTAATTCCTAGAATTTGAGGATTCACTTTTCCTTTTAGTCTCAAAATCTCAGGCTTTTATCACTTTCCCTACTCATTTCCCTCACCCAACTTCCCATCTCCCTTCCTCCTTGTGGAACCCATACTTGTAGGATTACTCATACCATCACACCAAAAGGCATAAGGTATGTGGTAAAACCAATATCTAAATGTTGAAAATATTCCACCTTATTTCCTTTGCTCTTTTTTCTTCTAGTGTTTGGCACAACACATTAATGACCCCTAATTCACTTCTCTTGAGTCATAGAATTTTGGACTTCCATATTTTCCTTTACCAAAATGTACATTTGCAAAATGTGGAATCATAGATAAGGGGTGTGAATTGTTTTGAGACCACATTTCTTTACTTATTTACAATGAATTTTATATCTTTATTCTATTCTACTTTTCTCCAAACTTTTAGCATTCTTTTTTTTGTTATCTATTCTGTTTTTCTAAAAAATAACATGTAATAAAGACATGGTTGCACTCTACAAGTGTGTCAACATCCTTATATCAAAATTGGACTTTGTTCCTCCTATTAGCAACTTGAGTTTTTTCAATAAGGCACTCCTATTATTTTCCATCAACTAGCCTATGTAGTTTTCATATTTCATTCTTATTATCTTTTAAATGTCTTTAAACAATCTTGTTGCTCATAAATTTAATTGCTAGTGAATCAACTAATTTCTTATTTTGTTATCATTTCCCAATTGAGTCCCATTTAGATTAAGAATTTAGTATAAGTAAGACATGAACTAAACAATCTAACTAGAAAGAATAATAATTTTTTTTTTTATTTGGTATAGAATTTTGGTATGTTTTTATTAACTAAACCCACTTATGATAAGTTGCTAGTTGAGTCCTATGATCTATAAACTGAAAAGACTTTCCTACATTTAAATTTTGTAGGCTATATATTTTCTATCTATATTTGTATTTAACTTGATATGAATCCTAACCTTCATTATTTATTCCTTTCTTCATCTTCAAAATAAAATTTCTCTATAAAAAACAAAATCTCATTCTAATATATCCAAAAATTAGTTGATTGTACTTTTATTTTTTTTCATCTTCAACAAAACTTTATTTTTGAGTAAACATAATCATAGTCTATAAACATTATCAAAATTAGGTTAGTGCCAATTTACTACACTATTGTCTTTGTCTATTATTTTCATTAAAAATAAACACTTTACATTTTTCTACTCAAATTTTGTATAGTATACAAGGATGAATCATTTTTGTTGTTCTTTGATAGAGATTATTATCCTTCTTTGACCATCCCTTTCCCATGTACATTATCTCTTATAGGAACCCTCATCTAAACCTATCCATGTATTGTCCTTCCTCTTCCCTCTTTCATTACCCTTCCTCCATTGTCATCCATCCCACATGATGTCATGTATTCTACATGTCTCACAATGATGACCACTTTGATAATGAACCCCTATTAGATGATGTTAAGTTTCTCACTCACAAAAATTGACCACCACTCGTATCTCCTCTAAAGTAGCCTACCTGATGATGTCACTAATCCTAAGTCTCTTCACTTGCATACTCCTAAACAAATATCATAATTACCCATCTTGAGGGGCTAGAGAACTATTACAAGGTATAGGATAAAGTATCCTATTCATATCCCTTAATAGTGTAATTCTTGTACCTCCATCCCTCTCTTCTAGCCAAACTCTTTTATTTTCCCTACCACTCAATATTCCTTCACCTAAATTTCCACGCCTATTCCTCATCCAACCCACATTCCTACTATTTATGTCCCTCTCTCTCCATTCCTCATTTTAACTATGATCATGTCCCTTTAGGCAACTGCTTTACCTCCTACGCCTATGAGAAACCCTCTCAAACCTCACCCTTCACTTATCTTGCTTAATCCTCACTTACCAATTTTTCATTCCCTCTCCTATCCTACCCTTAACCTCACAACCCTTGCCACAGACTTGTCATAACATCAAAAAAATTGTGTCTCTCACCCTCAACATCCCAACCTATGCACCTAACCTTATCATTTTATATGTAATCATCTCTATCTATTCTCTCATCATATTATACCCTAGGGGATGGAACCTTAAACCTCCTCAACAACATAATATGTTTGGATATAATAAATCATGCACGCAAACCATATCTCATCATGCTAAACATAGACATACATGCATAATTGGATAAGATATCCTAAGATAAAGTTCAATCTTTTATAGATCAATGTGCATTGACTATTAGTTTGATAATCAATTCTTAGCTAAGAATTTTCTCTAGTCATTAAGGAAAAACCCTTATAATGTTTCTACTCTTTATCTACCTATTCTATGGGTTCCTTTCTCTATCTCACTTATCTTTTCATGGAACAAATTCAATTCAACATGGGATCACATCTCAATTTCATCAATGTTACACAATACAATCATGAAACAAATGAGAAGGTGACATATTTTATATTCTATTATTTATTCCTTCTTTCATAGATCTTCTATCTTCTTCTCAACTCTAATATTGAGAGGGTATTATTAAGAATATTTTCCCAAAGCTTTACATGATAAAAATATCTTGCATTATAACACTTTGTACCACCTTGTATGATTATGCATAGGTGATAGATCAGTTTAAAGTTATATCTCCTCTTTAATCTTGATGCATCTATTTCTTCAAACTCGTCATCTTCTCAAGAAATTGATAATTCTACAAATAATAGCACCAATAACTTATAATTTTATCCTTAATCCAACCCTAATAATTAACTAAACTAATTGAATATTCCTTACTCCTCTTCATCATCTAAACTTATTATCTCCCTTCATTCACAAGCTAACTCTAATTGGATGAAGCTATAAAAAAATACCAATTCCATCTTTCACATGAATTTCATTCCAATAACCTTATCCAACTTCATCCTATCAAAGCCTTGAATCCCAACCTCTTCTTATTCTACCAAAACTTTCAATTCTTTTTACTTTATAGACTTATTTTGCGATGAAACTTGCCTTACCATTATCCTCTCCTTTTTATTTTTCTTAATTATCTCTTTGGACTTCCTTATCACCAAACCATGTTCCCCTTTACCCAAACATTATTTTTCATCTTCACTCTCATAAGATTATCCTAGGATATCCTTCTATCAATCCAACACTATTAATTACTAAAGTTCTTCTTCTCTTTTCTTAAGTTTCTACATGGCCTTTTTTCTTGATTTTTTCCCCTTTTCCCCTTTTTATTAGTTTTCAAATTTCTATTTTGTCAATAAGGATTCTCCTATTCTACTTTTTTTTTTTTTCTGTATTTGATTTCTTACATTGTCAAACATTTTCTCCTCTACTTTAGTTATTCATTACTTTAGCATCATAGGTTAAATTTGGACTAGAAAATTATTCACCTTTTAAACATGATGCCAACACATTCTTATAGAACAATTAAATTTGGAAGAACTATAAATATCATGTGATTTATCATCAAAAAATTTACATGTGGATTTTCCTCTTTTTTTTCTTCTACACTAATCAAAATAATGTCCTAGTTTATCATAGTTATAACATACATTGTCATTTTGGTCCTTCCTCTTTCTCTAGTACCTCTATTATTATTGCAGTAGCCTCCCCTACCCCCTCATTCTCAATAGTTATCATGATAACTCATGGAGTGTCTTATATCTTGAAATTGCAGTACCATATAGTGCATATTGTTAGGTGGTCTTATACTTTTCTCAATTGAAGTTCCCACTAGCCATGTACCAAATAAAAATTGAATTCTCTTATAGCTAAACCCTATGCTCTCTTCATACCCATATCAAAAAATGCTTCCCTAATAAATCCATGAACCATTGGTTCATATTCATCTTCTTCATGAAGTAGCATTGGGCACCTATTTGTGTCATGTTTATCCTACTTTATACTAAATACAGTATATCTTTACCATCTTTCTAGGGGCTTTCTCAATTTCTAGTGTGGTCAAACATTTATTCCTTACATGATCTTCCCTACTGTTATTTTAAAACCAAAATTTACTTCTTGTAGGTGAGGGAGAAGTCTCAACTTTCTCACCTTTCATCATAATTCTTACTTCAACATTACGTTTTCCAATTCTAATTTGAAATTATCAATTTCATCCTTTCCCACTAAATCATTATCCCATATATTTGAATAGGATTCTATTATGCTAATAAATTCTACTACATCCTTATACGAAGAGGAAATATTTTCATCTACTCCTATAATGTGAGAGCTTAACCCTAAAATAAAACACTCAATTCATTTCTTGTATGTGAAGGTTTCTTCTAGCTTTCTAACCACACTTTTAAATCACTATTCATAATATTTTTCTGATTCTTCCTTGGTTTTTGTCATCTTGGACATTTTTTTTTTGTTCATACTTTAGGTGAGTGGAAATTTTTCAAAAACAAGCCACTCAGTTATTTCCATTTTTTATCATGCTTAGGGCATTCTTTAATGCACCATCTCGGTGCCACATCATTGAGGGTCTTAATAAAATTATATATAATTGGGTTTAGTCATCATCAATTCCAACCCCACTCCAATGAAAGTTCAAGGTAAAGAGATGTTCACTAACATCCTTGGTGTATTTACAAAAAATAGGGAGCTTAATTTTATGTGCATCCATATTTGGATTATCCTTTCTCCTATTCTATTCCCCACTATTGGATCTCTTTCTATCTTTTTATCATGGCTTCTTTGCCTAGTTTCACTCTTTTTCTAATTGACCAAAGTTGTTTCTCTACCATTATCTCTTGGGAATCAAACATCTAAGAACTCAATTCCTAATATCTGTGACAAATCTCATACACAATTGCCTCTTGATAATGTTTTTTCTAACCCAATAAGGATTCACTACTTAATGGACTCTTTAGAAATTCTTCTTGATTTTGACAACATGGGAGGTGACTCTTAGTCCATGAGGATCATCTCCTCATAGTGTCTCTTTAGCTTGGGGAATGTGCTAGTTGATAACACATCATTAGTAATTGATTTGTCTTTACTTTTCTTTGAGTTGCTTTCTTCCTCAACCTAGGAATTGCTCTCATGTATCATCTCCAAAGTTTCCTTGGAAAACTCTAAATTTTTGGTGACTTCTTTTACTCTTGTTAAATATTCTCTCATCTTCTTCACCAATTAACAACATCAATTAACAACTAAGCTTTAATTCCTCCCTTATTTATTTTATCTTCTTCAACCACATCTATAGTATCTCTACCAATAAGGTCAAACTTCTCTAAGTTCATTGTTGTTCTTTCAACTGCCTTATCATTTTAGTTATATTTTTCTAGATATAGATCTAATTTAGGTTATAAACTAATCTATTTCTTCATTATTCATCAGTGTCATGTCCATTGAGGATCCGCCTATTTGAATACTAGGGTTTTTATCAAGTGCACCCCTCTTGATACACTCTATCGATGCTTTTCGCACTTTTCTAACCTTTTCCATTATCTTTACTCTTAGTCCTAGGATTGTTTTAATGTTCTTTCTCCTTCTTTCTTATTTTCTATCACAATCATTAAATTCACTTCAAAACCTATCTTGATCTAACCAATAAATTCTTTTACTCTCTTATTATCAAAATTTTTCATAATATTTAATTGATTTAATTTATCCATCCTTAACTACTTTCTTTTTAATACCTTAATTTATCAAGTGGTAGTACAAGACACCTAATAGTACCACAACTTGCTTTCTAATGCCTATAATGATTTCATTTCCTCTTCATGAAATCAGCTAAACTAATCATTAGAAGTAGGAATTGTAACAAACTTGGAGATAAATTTCATTACAGTGTGACAATTAACACATACATGAAGCTTCTTAACAAGCCTAATAGTTTTTCTAACAAGCATGTCTAGAAAATCAAAAAAAAAGATAAATTTTCACTATGGTGGTAGAGAAATAATTTTTTTCCCTCCTTTTCTGCACCACTAAGTGTCTTGTATTTGGAAAATACAATATTGTCTTCATCTCCCAAACCAATTTCTCCAACTTTACATAAATTTATTGTGTTCGTGAATGTCATATGTCTATGGCCTTCAATCCAACTACACTGGGGAGCTTTTTAATTCCTTATCTTTCATCAATCTCCTTACCATTCACTGACATCTTTTTTAACATTCAAATAAAAAAATAACATTGCTGTAAATACTCCTCGGCCTACTTTCATATATGATCTGCAGGCAGCAAGAAAACAGATCCACACATCCACCACATCAACATCTGAAAAAATTGCTCTATCCTTTATGCTTTAATGGATGTACATACCCTGTTCGAAAGCTCCCATTTTGGCACAGACAAGGAGGATGCTGGCAAAGGTTGCGGAGTCTGGCTTTACACCTGCCAATTGCATTTGCTCGGAAGCTTCTGAAGCCTTTTCAACAAATCCCTTTTGCGTATATCCTGCTATCATGGCATTTAATGAGACCACATTTTTTTTTAGGCATTCGGTCAAACAGTTCACATGCCTTGTATGTGCTTCCACATTTTGCAAACATGTCTACCAGGGCAGTTGTAGCAACAACATCTCCTCTTTCATTTATCCTGTAATGGATGTTCAGACCCCGTTCCAATGCTCCCATTTTAGCACATGCAGGGAGGGTGTTGGCAAAGATTGCAGTCTAGCATTACACCTGCCGATTACATTTGATTGAAAGTTTTTAAATCCTTTTCAAAAAATGCATTTTGTGCATATCCCGCAGTCATAGCATTCCATGAGATCACATTTCTTTGAGGTATCTTGCCAACAGTTAACGCGCCTGTCTATGCTTCCACATTTTGCATACATGTCTACCAAAGCATTTCCAGATGTAATATCTGGATAATCCTTGGTTCACTATGTTTCGATAGACGTCCATACTCTGTTCCAATGCTCCCATTTTCGCACAGCCGCGAGGGAACTGACAAATAAAAACCGATAGGGCTGGAAGCCTGTTTTTGAATGAGGAGAAATGGACTGCGCGGGAATAATTTGAATGTTAATGGAGAACGGAAACGGCCTGCTAACAGTGAACGGAAACGGCTTGCTAAAAGTGAACGGAAATGGCAAACAGTAGGTGGGATGGGTTAGCTGGGCCCTACAGCAGCCACCTAAGCGTGGTCAACGCTTAGAGTGTGCTGGTTAAGCCCAGCCTTATCTCTTAGTAGGAGAGAGCAGGGAATGAATACATGACTTTCGATTTTCCATCCATTTTTATTGAATTATTTTGATGGAGTCCTGGAATTGCAGCATATCTGATCGGCTTCACGTTGTGCTGATCCCTTGGCTTGCACAGGGCCACATTTTGCCATGTATTGAACTTTCCAAGAGGCTCTTAGACAAGGGCAATATAAAAATCTCAATCGTTTCAACACCTCTAAACATTGCCCAGATCAAGCGGTCCTTCACAGAGAAAGAAGAGAATCTGATTCTGGTGGAGCTGCCATTGCCTTGCGTGGATGGATTGCCTCCTGGCCTGGAAAACACATCCCATCTTCCAACCCATCTCACACTTCCTTTCCACAACGCAGTCAAAGGATTGCAGAAACCTCTGGAAATTCTACTGGAGCAAATCGCACCAGATATTGTCATTTTTGACCATATATTATGCTGGATTTCCAAAGTAACCCTAAAGTTGAAAATCCGATCAATAGTGTTTTTCACCCACAGTGCGGCCTATGCGGGCTATGTGTATTGCCCTGAAAGAAGATCTCAAGCTAAGGAAATCACAACCGATGTTTTACTTCCACCGCCGGCTGATTTTCCGTTTACTCCACCTCGACATCGACAATCTGAAATGGCATCTCTGCTACTCATCTACACCTTCAAATACACCAGCGGCGAAAAATTCATAGATCTATGTGTTGACTCTTATTATGATTGCTCTGCGGTGGCCATTAAAACCTGCTATGAATTGGAGGCAAAGTTTATAGACTATTTCCAGAGGGTCACAGGAAGTGTACTGGTTCCTGTGGGTGCTCTTCTGCCTCGTCCTTATCCTCTGAAAAATATTGAGATTAATGATGGAATGCCTGATTGTCTGAGATGGTTGGAGAATCAAAGGCCTGCTTCTGTTGTTTATGTGTCTTTTGGTAGTGAATGTTTTTTGTCTGAGAAGCTTATAGAGGAGATAGCCGAAGGATTAGAGGCTAGTCTTCAGCCATTTATGTGGGTACTGCGTTTACCAGGGTACTTAGATGAAAGCATGGATGAAGTTCAAAGGAAGGTGTCAGCTTCGTTGCCTCAAGGTTTTGAATCTAGGGTTGCAGAAAGAGGAATGGTGTTGAGTGGATGGGCGCCTCAGCAGGAGATTCTGTGTCATCCAAGTACAGGGGCTTTTGTAACTCATTGTGGGTGGAGCTCTTTGATGGAGGGACTGGGTGCTGGATTGCCACTGATTGCTTTGCCCATGCAGTTGGACCAGGGACTGAATGCTGAGCTCATTGTGCATGAATTCCAGGTGGGTGTGGAAGTGGAGAGAGGAAGTGATGGAACTGTTAGCAGAGGGGGTGTTTGCAAGGCTGTCAAGATGGTTATGGATGAAGAGGAGGGAAGGGTTGTGAGGTCTAAAGCTGCAGAAATGGGAGATTTGTTTAAGGAAAAACTATTGGAGGATGAGCGAAGCCAAGGATCTCAAAACAAATATGTAGATGATTTGGTGAAACTACTTCACAGCTTAAAACATAAAACCAATAAATGACCCTCTTTCCTATGCAGTTGTAATTGTTAGTAATGTCACGCCTGTTATCCATTCAGAAATGGTTACAGCTGTTGGTGTGAGTTTCTGTTAGTAGTGTTATAAATCATAATTCCAGTGCTGTATCCCGGGTATAACCATTTACCCTTCTCTTGTTCTCTTATATATATAAACATTTATCTTTTCGTCATTTAATAAAGTGAGTATAAAGAGTAATGGTCTCTTCTGGATATTTCTTCTCTTTCTAGTTTTGTATGCTATTTGGGTAAATGTGAGAGGAATCTTCTATTCTGATTTTCTTAATTTCAGTAAAAGACTAAAGAATATTCTAGTCTTTTGATTTTTTCCTTTCGTTGTTTTTTATTTTTTCTTTAAAATCTAATTATAAGTTACACAAATAAAAATAGAAATTCATAATAGAAAGAAAAAATTGTATTTTATTAAATAGAAAATGCAAAGCAAATTAGAATAAGTATTACAAATAAATTATAGTTGAAAGTATATATAAGATATACCACCCACGAGATTAAGAACACAATCAATGTGGGATTTTGTGTAAAAATACCCTAAGAAAACTTTATCTAGTGTGAAAAGGTCTTAAGTGGAGAAGTGGCTAGGAAATGAACTAGTTAGATAATGTAGTCTATTCACACCATCATCCCCTTTAAGTGCAACTTAGGGGAGAGAAATGAGAAAAGCATTCAAAGATGGGTCAAGACTACAAGGCCTGATGAGGTACCCACATACAAAGATCTCCTCAAAATAGAAAAGAAATAGAAAATCTAGTGGAAAAAACTTCTCCCTTTCTCAAGATGTTGACATTTAGAGAACCCAATTAAAAGAATAAAGGAGTCCATCTTGGTATAACAAGCCCATAACTTAGGGGAGATAAATAAGAAAAACGTTCAAAGATGGGTCAAGAGTATAGGGCCTAATGAGGTACCCATAGACAAAGATCTCCTCAAAATAGAAGAGAAATAGAAAACCTAGTGAAAAAAATCATCCGTATCTCAAGATGTTGAGATTTAGAGAACCCAACTAAAAGAAGAAAGGAGTCCATCTTGGCATAACAAGCACATGAGACCTATTTGAGGCTATAGAGAAATTTCCTTAGTCTACAAACCCATAAAGAATCCTAAATGAATCTCTATGGTTATTCCATGTAAGTCTCCTTTTGAAGGTCCCCGTGAAAAAATGCACTTTTCATATCCATACGATGTGCAACACAATCATGAGCTACAAAAATAGCAAGAGTTAGGTCAATAGAGTTAATCTTGGTGATAGAGACAAAGGTCTCGATGTACTCAACATTAGAAACTGGCAAGAAACTTTTGGCCATAAGTCATGTGTTGAGCTTGTCAATTGATCCATCTATTAGAAATTGTGTTTCATAGATCTGCTTATATCAAGCCAATCTTTTCTCTTAGGAAGTGTAAAAAGCTCCCATATGTTGTTTTGAATCAAAGGATTGTGCTATTCCTTGCTAAATCCCACTCAAGAGTGTTTAATTCTTCACAAA
Source organism: Sequoia sempervirens (assembly GCA_007258455.2). NCBI lineage: Eukaryota > Viridiplantae > Streptophyta > Pinopsida > Cupressales > Cupressaceae > Sequoia > Sequoia sempervirens. The sequence continues at coordinate 17,925 of VDFB02111897.1, forward strand.
AGGACTATGAATCAAAATTTATGGTAATGTAGGAATGTAAAATATCTTGGTGTTGTGATTGAGTCCTCCATGTGTCTAGGTGATCCCCAACAAGAGTTCTTATAGACTCAATTGTATAACAAGCTCAATGAGGCATGGAAGAGGAAGGGAATAGATGAGGAGAGTCCTCAATCTCTAAACGTGAACTCAATAAAGAGGGAGGTGAATCCCCATGATAAGCTCTAAGTGAGTGGAAGTTGGAGGAAAATCCTCTTAGTCACTATCATTTGAATCCATTATAGAGGAAGGAAGAATGTGAGAAAATGAGTTAGAAGAGATTTTCTTGAAATGTATAATATTCTCAATGAAGAGCTTGTGTGTCTTAAGATCCAAAAGCCAATAAATTATTTAACACCATAAGGGTGTCCAACAAAGATGTAGGTCTAACTATAAGGTTCCAAGGCCTTATGCTTCTGTAAAGGAATGTGTTCCCATGCAAGTGAGCCAAAGACTCTAAAATTTCATAAAATATGTTTTCTACCACTCTAGGCTTCAAAGTGAATTGTCCTTGGATGCCTTATGAAGAACCTTGTTATGAATGTAAGAATCACAATTGATAGCTTTAGCCCAATATCTAGGTGTAAGAGAGAGTGTGTGGATCATGCAACTAGTCATCTCTTTCAATAATCTATTTTTCCTCTCTACTACATTTTTCTAAGGTATGTAGGTGATAGTATGCTAAAGATCAATATATTTAAGAGTACGAAATTTCTCAAAGCATTAATTCACATATTATCTTCCATTATTATTTCAAAGAGTCATGATGTACTTTTTAGATTGTTTATTGGCATCATCCTTGAACTCCTAAAATTTTTCAAATGCAACACCTTTTTACTTAACAAAGAAGACTTGTGCATATCTAAAAGAGTCATTAATTAAGGTAAATAAGTGATGAGCGTTGATTAAAGATAAGGATGGAAAGGGATAGTTTACCAAGTCACTATGAACCATCTCAAGGACTTATAAAGCCCTCCAAGCCTTTCATTTGTCAAGCATGTCCTTGATATGCTTTCCCAAGGCACAACTTAAACAAACATAATTACAAAAACTAAATCTAAGAAATACCTATGACCATGTCTTACATGTTGAGCTATTGAAGGTAGTGATATTTGAGATAGTTGAACTATTTGTGCCATGGTTTGCTCACAAAGTCCAAATGGGTGAGCTATGTTATAGTGAAAACATAAGGTATGAAGTGAGAGAATGAATAAAGCTAAGAGTGATGGTCAACCTTTCCTACTACAAGAAGAGCATAATCTTTCAAATCTCTAATGTCAGTATAATATAGATTGAAATTTACCTTCCTACAATTCTAGAGATGAGTGATATGGTAGATGGAGAGAAGGTTGGATAATAATTAGGTACATAAAGAATATCCTAGAATGTAACAATGTTGGCATCAAGTAAACCCTTTCCAATAAAATCCATTAGAGAATCATCCTCAATGAAGATATGAGGTACAAAACAAGTCTCTAACAAAGAAAATTATTCTTCATTAGAATCCATATGATGTGAAGCACTTAAGTCAAGAATCAACTAATTGGTAGAATCTACTAAAGAAACATGAGTAGTTGTTTTCTATTTACTTTATTTGGAAGGAATGAAGGACTATACAACATAAGATGACAAATTGATATTGTTTTGTTTTAGAAGATGTCTCAACTCATATATCTATTTCCCATAACAAGAATGTTCCTCATGAACAAATGTCTTACAATAGTTGCAAGTTGGAATTTCCTCCTTCTAAAAATTACCCTTAGATGAAGAGGATTTGGAGTCTACTTTTTAAGTAGATGAGGATTGTGCATGTCCTTTCTATGGCTTCTTTTGGATTTATTATGTTTCTTGTCAAATTGACCTAAATATTTACATCCTTTCAACTAAACAACCAAAAAATCCTAAAACTATCATGGCTTTAGGATACCCATCGATACTAGCTTTCCTTATTCATGAATTAACATCTCATAGAAGGATACAAATGAATGCATAGTGAATGAAGCATCCACTATGTCAATTTGTGAGTATGATAGCTAGAAACAAAAATTACATCTTTAGGATCATGTAGGACCCTAAATCTGCATTGGATCAAAAACAAAAACCATTAGTATTGTTAGTAAACCAAAGCAAACCAAAAGATCCCCTATAAGATTCATCTAATCACAAGAATGATACCAAAGAAACAAGCAAAACATAGAGAGGCATCATTCTAATGATCAAACTAGCATCTTATAGTGGATTGGTGTCACATGTGCTAGTGACCCTTTCCCAATCCTTGATTAATAGCTAAAATGATGAAATTGCTATAGATGATGGAGATGATGGAGTGAAATGGACAAGATCAAATCTCAAATGAAGAGAGTGACCTTGCAAGATTGTGGAGAGATTGTGGAGGGTTTGATAAGAGATGAAGCCTCTATTTTATAGATTTTCAAAATGCTAAGTGTTGAAGAGAGACCAATGTGGGACAAAGATCAAGCCAATAAGATAAGGCCACTTGTCAAGTGATGATAGGCCAATGGTTGTGCAAGATTTGGGAAGAGTGCCCATGAGAGGGAAAATTTGAATTCAAATTTGCAATGAATGTTGAGTTTGACTTTGGAAGGGGACATGTAAGAGACATGTAAGGCCTCATAAATGCTCTGTTGGGTGTACATGTCCACTTGGGGAGATTCAAACTTGGAGAATATTCTTCCTTTATGCCAAGTTGAAAATAAAGATTTTGATAAATCAATTAAATGCAATTTCATGTGCAAGTGGCCAAATCTAGAGAATGCAAGTGGGTGAGATTAGCATTAGATTTAATCAGGATTAATTAGCTAGGATGATGATTAGGATGCTTTGACTTTTATGACTTAAATACTTGATTTATTTAATTCAGAAAAGGATGAAGTATGATTTGGTTTGATTTAAATAAAGTCCTGATTTATTTGATGAATGGAATATGATTATGCATGATGTAATTTTGACATGTCTACGGGATCAAGTTTGTTGAGGATACTAAATACCAGTTGACTAAATGTATTTTTTCTTGATTCAACACATGTTTTATATTATTTTCCAAGGTCATTGAACTTTGTGATGTAATCCAAGATATTATCAAATCATTTTAGATGAAGGCTCGTCCAATTTGATAGCCCCTAACTTTATCAATTTTACCATAAAAGAGTTTTAAATTTTTCCTAAGCATCATATGAACTTGTACATGCTTCAATTAGAAACATGGTTTCAAGGAAAATGAAACTTTGAAAACATCCAAGTTATTTAATATGTTCAAGCATCCATTGTATCTTTTCCTTATCATCTTTAGGTTCAACAACCTTTTATTCAACATATGGATTATACCCTCATTGCAATAAATCATTCCATACATTTTAATGTCATATTGAATAGTTATATGAAGTTAGAAATATAAACTCAAGATGGCTCATTTATAAATAAAAAATAGACCATAAGAAGAAAGAGACACACAAGCACAAAACACACCAAAAGACCCCCTAATTCACTTTATTGTAATTCATAAGTTTTTTAATATATAAAAGGTAAGTGTTAAAATTACAATTATATATATTTATGTATGTTATTTTTGAACTAGTGTAATTGAAAATTCATCTTAGAATTGTAATTAATACTTGTAATTAGGACTTTAATATTTAATTATGATTTTGAAGTTCTCACATTACAATTAGGATTGCAATTAGGACATGAAATTGTAATTTTGACTTACAAAATTAGAATTAGGACTTCAATGTTTAATTGTAATTTTGGCTTCCACATTAGAATTATGACTTCCAATTATGACATTTAATTGTATTTTAAACTTGGAATTATAATTAGGACTTGTAATTTGATAATTATCCATGTGTGATTTAAATATATTATCTATGAAATAAAAGAATATATATGTAATCCATAAAATAAATACTAAAAAATCAGTCCACATGAAATATAGACCTATTCCATGAAATAAATATTGAAATACTCATATTCCATGTGAAATAAATACATCAAAATCCAACTCATAGTTTTGTGAAATAATTGTCAAATTACACTCTATTGTTAATTTTCATCAAAATGAAAAGGCCTTTTTATTCCACATGAAGTAGATGGTGGCTCACACTATGGAATGAAAAGAGGCTTCAAATCAATTGAAATTTCAAAATTCGATGCATATTATTTAAATGAAATTGTTTGAAATAAAACCATGAAATTAAATATTTAAATAAATACTTTTGTGCATGCATAGATCACATGATGCTCATCATCTCCCACATCATGCTACCCTAGTATAGATATTGATTCTATACCAAAAGTATTAGCTTCTAATTCCTATATTTAAATAAATCATAAATTAGGCTTGAATGTTAACAAAATGTAGGGTAAGTGCACCAAGTTGTGACACAAAAATGGCTCTTAAGATGCCACTTTTTTTTTTTAAATCAACAAAGTCTAATGTTCATGAGAAATGAAGCTAGTTATGCTCAAAACATTGAATATGAAAAAAGAACAAGAGTTGTAGTGCTTTGAGTCTACTTTCTAAGCTACTAATTTTTATTTTTATTTTTGAAAGAAAGATTAAGGGTTCTAAAAAGTCTTTTTTTTTAATTTCAAAAATCTAAATGGTGAGAAATTAGCTAATACCATTTAGTTTATCCCAATTTTTTCAGCTAATTTTTTAATGAATATATAATATTTTACAAATTTTTGAAGTGGACACATCTTGAAAAGCAAAAATTTGAGCGTTCTCCCCCCTAAATTTTTTGAAAACTAATCAAAAATCAATTATTATTTTCATTACGTGTAGAATGGAATCTAGTTTATTAAAATATAATTTGTTTCAAAATTTGATGAATGAGTAAAAATCTATGCTAAAACTAGCACATGTTGGTTTTTGACAAAAAATGGATGCACTAACAAGAGAAGTTATGCATGAAAATCTTAATATAATCAAAATGTTAAAAAAATTATATGGTTATATAGGTAAGAGAGAGCCTTGTTGCAAGAATGGAAGAAGAATGAAGTGTTGTCATTGATGTCAACTGGTCAACTACTTATCTACTAGTTGTTGTTGATTGTGCATGTAGAGGATATTGAGAAAATTGTATTAAAAGAAGGTCATTGGTTCTGGTGCTTTTGAACTATGTTTTGTTGTATGTTATTTGAGGTTCAGGAGAATTGTTACTAGTCCGTATTTTTCTTTGTTGAAGTCTTATGGTTCAAGAGTTGTGTTGCCCTGGATCTGTTGAAGTTGGTTTTGGCATTTGGAAGTATCGAGCTTAATTGATCTATGTGTTTTACACTAGTATGGTTGATCGTGTGTCAAGCACTACTTTTGAAGTTGATGAAATGTGTTGGATCTATTATGGGTCCTAGTGAAGCATGTGTTTGGGTTGCCCTCATTCTAATTCCACCCTAGGATGTTTGGCACTAACCTAATCTTAATTTGAAGTTGTATGGATGACTTTGTATCTTTTCAAGGTTGGAGAAGTATAAGTGCTAAGTGATGAAGGTAGTACATAAGAAAAGAAGGAAGATAAGTGAAAGAGAAAACATGACTTTGATGCTATTCTTAAAGTGTGTGAGTTAAGTGTGCGGTTGTTCAATGTGAAGCTTAACGTTGAGTTTTTGGATACAGTGAGCAGAAGGTTAAAATCTATCATTCAAGCGAGTTTATCAGTGATTGTGGTGGAATCTTTGTTGCATTGGGATTGTTGTCTCTTTGTAACAAGTCTTTCTTCTTCTTCTTTGTATCTCTGTGGCAGTGAGCCCTCCGAGTTGTAGCCATGTGGACAATGAGTCTAGACAGTGAGTCCTTATTTTAGGCAGTGAGCCTTATCTCAGGCAGTAAGTCTTTTTGTAATTGGTTTTGATATTCTCTATAGTGTGAGTTAATCCTCACTGTGTTTTTTCCCTCATTGAGTTTTCCACGTAAATTTGGTGTTATTGTGTTTATGCACTTGCATTTGATGGTTAATCACTTAATCATTTTATGTGTTAGTTTCAGTACTTGAATTTAAGGTTATAATTTGTGACAAATGATTCACCCCCCTCTCAATTGTCCTATCCAACAATTGGTATCAGAGCCCAGTTCCTTGGTGAAGAGCTTAACCACTTGAGGAAGGTCTGGGATGGCTAACAAAATGGTCTTTGATTATCTGAGGTTTGATGGAACAAATTATGGTATCTGGAAAGTATTGATGGAAGAATATCTGGAGTATTGCGGATTTGATGTAGAGAAAGCTTACAAGAATTCCTACACTCATCCTACAAATGGTTTGAGTACACCTAAACAAATTAAGCACATGAAGTGAATAACAAGGCAAAGTTCATCTTGAAGAACAATTTTTAGTACATCTTTAGAAGGAGTGCATGATGGTGATGAAAGGGTAAAAGAGGCAAAATTAAATAATTTGGAAACATAGTTTGATCTTCTACATATGTCCTCAAGATGATAATGTTAAATCCTATGTACAAAGATTGGATGAGGTAGTGGCTAGAATGTGATCCCTTGAAGCCACTGTAGATGAAACCAAAATTGTAAAGAAGATTCTTAGAACTCTTCCTAATGCTTACAGTGAAAAGGTGAGTGTTATTGAGTGGACTGTAGATTACAAGACTTGTACTAAGGATCTATTGTTATGATTTTTGACATCTTATGGGGTGATCCCACAATAGTGGTTTACATTTTTTGGCCAAACTAGACACTGAAATAAATTTTTTTTAACTAAATCTCCACATTCGGGCACCTATAGCAAATAAACCATGAGGAATTTGAAGATGATGCAAACTAGAGTCTCATCACATTTTGTCTACAAATTCTAAAAATATTTTTTTCAAAATTTTTGGAATCAAATTGCACTTCATTTTCCATCTCCCATGAAAACTGGTTTTTTTCAAAAAATAGCATTTTTAAAAAGTGACGCACACCGTATAACATATAACCTTTTTTCCATGAAAGATAAAATTCTAATTCTTTCAAATTTAGATTTGTAGCTCCAATATATAGTGCTTCCACTTGGTTAGATAGTTTTTTATTGAATATTTTTTCTATAATCAAGTTTTGAAGTCAAACCAATTACAATTCAGACATAGCGCGACCGTATAACGCGTAACTTTTTTTGTATATATCAAAATTAAATTTTTCTTTTTTTGTTGGATCAAGGACTTCAATATCTGGTGCACTCATATTTTTTAACTTTTTTTTATAATATGCTATTTTTCCACATGTGCAGAACAAAGACCTTCATTTTCATGAAAAACCTATGTTTAATAAAACTAAAAAACAAATACATAATAAAACCAAAACATATTAAAATTATATTTGTTGGATAGCTCGTTCCAAGGACTACCTAATTCTAGTTAGGTTAAATTCTCTCCATTTTATCCTCAACCCAAGCTTGAGAGGGAAAAATTTTGGTTTTCTTTGTGCCAAGAGTAGGGAGGTGGGAAAAGGGGTTCTAGTGAACGGGGTTGAGCAACTAGGGTTCATTCAACCCCCTTTCAAAAAGGGGTTTTCATTGTTTTTGGGATGGGGTCCACCTTGCATTTAACTGGTTCGCCGAACCAAGGTTCATTCAAACCCTTTTTTGGTTCACTCAAACCAAAGGGTTCATTTGAACCCCGAAAACTAAAATTTTTGGTATGGGGTCATTTTTTGCCATTTTTCCTTCCTCACTCAAATTGTAAACCAATTTTGTGGGTTTACACTATGAAATGAAGAAGCCAAATCTAAGAAGTGGAGGAAAAACAAAAAATGCTTTTAAAGCTACAAAAACTGAAGATTCAGATGAAGAGAACTTTGAAGAAATCAAGGCTAACTTTGTAAGAAGATTGAGAAAAGGCTCTGGTAAGTATGAAGGAAAATTTCCCTTTAAATGCTTTAGTTGTGGAGAAATAGATCACTATGCTACAAAGTGTCCGGAAAGAGCTAAAAAGAATAAACAAAGATATGAGTTCAAGAAAGGAAAGGAAAGAAGATTAGCAGAGCTTACTATGTTAATGAGAATGATAGTATTTTAGATGAAGATTTAGAATATGAAGATCTAGATGACAATGAATGCTTGTTCTTGGAAATTAAAGATGAACCTACAAGTCTACTAATTCAGAAAGATAGTCAAAGTCCTTCAGAGAAGGAGAAGGAGAAGGAGAAGGAGAAGGAGAAGGAGAAGGATAAGGATAAGGAGAAAAATGAAGGTACAATTATCTCTGCCCTGCATGCTAAACAAGAAAAGAATTTTTGGGTAGTTGATAGTGGTTGTTCACATCACATGACTGGTGTGACAAGAGTAAGTTTGTGAAACTTGAAAAATATGATGGAGGTCTAGTTTTGTTTGGAGATGATACTGGTGCTAAAATTTGTGGGATAGGTTCAGTAAGTTTTGATGGCAAGCATCATACTGACGATATCTACTATGTTAAGGGTTTAAGGCATAATTTTTTAAGCATTAGTCAAATGTACATAAAGGGATATGATCTTATATTTAAGGATGAGAAGTGTGAGATCCGGAAATGATCTGGAACATTGATTTCTACAGGAAACAAATCTGAAGGGAATATTTATCAACTTAAAGGTGTTGTTGGACAATGTTTTATGACTCAAATAAATGACAGCTAGTTATGGCACAAGAGAATGTGTCACATGAATTTTGATAACTTGGAAAGGATTAGTATTGTTCAAGTCATGAGAGATCTACTGAGAATTACAAAGCTTGTGAAAGTTATCTACAGTAATTCCCAGTTTGGAAAGCAGACAATAAATCATTACAGATCTTTGTTGACCCATGAGAGTGTGAAGTCTACTTGGTGAAAGGTACTTTATGCTCTTAATTGATGATTATTGTAGATATACTTGGGTTACATTTTAAAGAGAAAAATCAGAAGCTTTAGATAAATTCAAAGCATTAAAGGCTATGGTTGAAAATGAAGTGAATTTGAAGATAAAATGCTTGAGATCTGACAAAGGTGGTGAATTCATCTCCCATGAGTTCAATATTTTTTGTGAAGTGCATGGAATAAAGAGATAGTTATCTGCTCTAAGAAATCCTCAATAGAATGGAGTTGTTGAAAGGAAAAACAAAATAGTTCAAGAAGTCGCTAGGTCAATGATCACTGAAGCTAGATTACCAGAATTTTACTAGAAAGAGACTATTCACACTGATGTATATGTATTCAATTGATTTTAGGCAAGAGAAAATAGTACAAAGACTCCCTATGAGCTATGGCATAGAATAATTCCGATAGTTAAATATTTCAAGGTATTTGGAAGCAAATGCCAAATCAGAAGAGATGAGGAAACATTGGGAAAGTTTGATGCATGAAGTGATGAAGGGATATTTCTAGGTTACTCTACTAAAAGTAAGGCATACAGATGCTTTAACAAAATATTGAGGAAGATTGTGGAACTTAGCTTGAATGTGAAGGTTGATTCAAAACAGTGAATAATTTCATTGATATTGATGGATATGTGTCTGATGAACAAGACTGTGCAAGAATTGAAGAAATTTTGAAAGAACAAGATAGAGATGAGAAAAAAAGAGTAGAATGAAAAAGAAGAAGATGCTCTAGTAATGTCCCCTAGAACACTGAAATATGTACAGAGAAATCATTCAAAAAGTTAGATTATTGGAGATAAGTCAAAAGGTGTGTTGACTAGAAGCAAAGTTGTTACTGAAGTAAATTTGTGCTTATTATCTAAAATTGAGTCGAAATCAGTAAGTGAAGCCTATGAGGATGAACCTTGAAGAAAGCAATGAAAGAAGAACTTTTGCATATTGAAAAGAATCAAACTTGGGAATTGGTCCCAAGACTGGCAGACAAAAATATCATTGGATCAAAATGGGTATTCAAAAAGAACCTGAATGAGAATGGGAAAGTTGTCAAAAACAAAGCAAGGCTTGTGTGTGAAGGTTACTCACAAGTGGAAGGTATATATTTTTAGGAGACTTCTGGCCTGGTAGCAAGAATGGAAGCTATAAGGATTTTCTTGGCATTAGCTACTTATAAAGATTTAAAAGTCTATTAGATGGATGTCAAGTTGACCAACATTTCTAAATGGTGAACTATATGAAGTTTACATGGAACAACTAGAAGGATCTCAATTAACAGATCAACCGGATATGGTGTGCAAATTGAAGAAAGTTTTATATGGTCTAAAGCAAGCTCCTAGAGCCTGGTATGCAAGGTTAGATAAGTATTTGAATCAACAATGATTTAACAAAGGTACGACAAACAATAATTTGTATTTCAAGACTGAAAATGTCAAAATCTTGATTGTAGTTATATATGTCGATGACATTATCTTTGGAGGAAATGAAAAGATGTGCAAGATGTTTGCGGAAGAAATGCAGAAAGAATTTGAAATGTCTATGTTTGGCGAGATGAATTTCTTTCTTGGGATTTAGATTAATCAAACAGAGAAAGGAATTTTCATTTCACAATCTAAGTATTTGAGAGAGATGTTGAGAAAATTTGGGATGGACGATTCCAAACTGGTAAGTACTCCTATGGTAACTGGATGCAAGTTGGTAAAAGATGATGATTCACCTAAGACTGATCAGAGCAAATATAGATCTATGATTGGTGGACTATTGTATTTGACTACTACTAGACTGGATATTATGCATGTGGTTTGTCTTGTAGCTAGATTTCAAGAAGATCCAAAGGAAACACATGTTATTGCAATTAAAATAATATTCAGATATATTTGAAAGGCACTCTAGATTATGGATTATGGTATCCGAAAGATAATAGTTAAAATAATATTCAAATATATTTGAAAGGCACTCTCTATTATGGATTATGGTATCCTAAAGATACTAATTTTACACTCAGTACTTATACAGATGCAGATTGGGTCGAAAGTATAAATGACAGAAAAAGTACAACTGGTGGTGCATTCTTTCTTGGATATAGATTGGTGGCATGGTTGAGTAAAAAGCAAGATTCAGTCTCTTTGTCTACTGTTGAAGTCGTGTATATTGTTATTGCATCACGTTGTACACAAGTTTTATGGATGAAATGGGCATTGAAAGATATCATAGTGCTACATGATGATCTTATTCTTATCTTCTATGATAACACAAGTGCAATTAACATTTTGAAGAATCTTGTGATGCACTCAAGAATGAAGCATATATCTATCAAGTATCATTTCTTAAGAGAGAAAGTCATGGAGAATGAAGTCAACCTTGAATATGTTTCGACAAAAGATCAGATTTCAGATATATTTACAAAGGCTCTTCCTTTAAAGATACTTTTGAGTATCTCTAGGATAAGATGGGGGCTATTTCCCCTCCTTTTACAAACTAAGATGCATTTGGAGATGCATCAGTCTAGTGGATTCATAGTTCTATCTCTTTTGGACTGATGTTTATTGGTGGCTACCCTCAAGGGGAGCAAGAAAATTTTCTAAGAGTTGTCATTATGAGTATTTTGTTTTCATGTCAAAGGAAGTTTCAATGGGCATATCTTAAATTTCCTTTACTATTGATGTCAAAGGGGGAGAGAGAGCATGTGAAACAAAAGAAAAAAAGGGAGAAAGAGAATATAAAAAAAAGGAGAAAGCAAGTGAAAAAGAAAGTTAATATGAGGATGATGATCTTCTAAAAGGGGAGAAGCAGAAAGAAAAATATTGAGAAGTATTTTCAGAACTGGTATGGTGTCTTTGATGTTTTTTCACATCATGTGTCGCCATCAATGACAAAGGGTGAGATTGTCACAAGAATGGAAGAAGAATGAAGTGTTGTCATTGATGTCAACTATGTTAGTGTAATTAATTAATTAATTATTACACTAGCATAAGTTAACTTAGGTCTTGCATTTAATTAATTAAGTCCTAGGTTGCATTATTAGATAAATCATAAATAATGGGATAATATTCCCTTCCTTGTTTGTAGGGATAAGATTCCTTCTAGAAGATGAGTTGTCCTTCTAGAACTTATCTCAACATTTAATAATTGTCTAGATAGGGTTCACATGTTGTCACATGTCGTTAGATCAAGACACATGGCAACATCTCTTGCATCTTAGGTTTTCTCTCTAGCCTATATAATCAGGCAACTTGTTCTTTGTAACATATCACTATCAAATCATATCAATAGAATCTCTATTTGTGCATGCCTAGTTGCAACACTTTCTGTGTGATTGATCATCTTTCCTGGAAATGGTCCTCCATTGAAGACTGCAGCTTCAAGGACCCTATGCATCCATAATCTCAACATGGTATCAAAGCTAGCTTCAGTGAAACATCAACCCAGGATCAAGAAAGTTGGTGTGTGAGATTCTTGCAGGCTGAAGGTTTCCATTGAAGGCTACTTGATTCCACCCATGGACCAAGCTAATTTATGAAGCAGATAGAGTCAGATCTGAGCTCGCCATTGTCTTCAGAAGGCCTTGAAACCCTAGGTCACCTATTCATTCATCAAAATTAGATACATCAACCCGGGAGCCATCAAAGGTATTTTTAAGGTTTGCAAAATCAACTGGGATGATCTGTACAAATTTGCAATAAAAAAAATCAATCTTGTCAGTTGTCCTCTAAGGCAAAAAAATTTTAGTTGCAGGCCATTTTTTGTTTCAAAAAAATTGGGCTTATATCCCTATATTGTTTGGCAAAAAAATATTTTGGGTATTTTATATAGTTGCAGAAAAAATAATCTAAGCGACTGTCATTAAAAATACCTAGTCTGCATCCTCCGTCGACATTTTATGCAAATAATGGGTTTGATTTTCTAAAATCAGTCGGCATATTCAATTGGGTTTTCATTAAATTCTATCGGCATTTTTTTGGAGGATTTGATTTTTAAAAATCATCGGCATTCTGCATATATTTATTAATTTATGCTGGCATTATCAAAAAAATAATTTTCAATTGCCATATTGGCAATATTGAAAATAAAATTCTAAAACTTTTTTTTATGTCGGCATTTTATTTAGAAGTCTGTAGAAGGTTTTGTTGTGTCGGCCGCATTAAAACTTCTTACAAGGGGTGTACATATTGGTCGGTCACTTGTGTTTGTCTATTCCTCTACCGATCACCGTCAACTCTCTATCATCGATGATTTGTTGCTGACTCCCTACCATTGATTGTCATGGACTCCACCAACTGCCATATTTTTCACCATTGATTACCATCGAAGCCCACCGCCGAAGTTCGTTTCCTGGCCTCTACAAACCGTCAATCGTTCATTCTCAGCCAATCCCACCAGAGTCTTCCCGCCGACCATTGGAGCTACCACAGACTTGTTCACCGGCCACACCACTTCCTATCTCTACCTCGCCGCCACCACGGGTGGTGGCACTTTTTTTTTCCACATTTATCAGCAAGATCATATTGAAGACCAAGAGCTAAGCATCCAAGTGCTTATTTTTTGCACCTTATTAGCCTGCAAAGTGCCTCTAATAGGCCTTTTTTTCATTTTATCACAACTTTCACCCACAGTGTCGAAACCAACAAACGAGATACCGTCAGAAAGAGAATTTCATCTACTTTCTAGTGGTGACATCCATTTTGTGAAAAATTTTCTCACAGAAAATTCTACAGTCAACTGAAGTCCAAACCCTAATTTGGACATAAAGGCTCATAACTTTGCAACCATTCATCAGATTTTGATGATTCCAACGGCATTAGGAAGTATTTTCAGAGCTTTTTTTCATTAGTCCAACCCCTTGATTAGTTTTAGCCCCAGGTACTTTTGCATTGATTTTTTTAGTTTGGTGCATTTGTTCAATAACTTGGATATCCTGAAGCTTGGGAAAATATTTTTTGATCCGGGTTGTATCTCTTCAGTTGCACATCATATTTGGAAGCTTCTATTTTTTTGTTGAAGGTTAGTGTCTTTGTATTTTGTGGAGAAATTTCATTATGGGGCTTGCATATACTCCTTCTTTGGTTATGTTGCATAAGGGTAACTATAAACAATGGCGAGATGGGATTTTCCACCATCTCCAATCACTTGATCTATTGCCACATCTATATGGTATAGTTCCTCATCCAAGTGAAGGTATTCATGAGTTTTCTTGGAGTTGCAGTAGATACACTACTTTGGAGATCATTTCAATGCAAGTTGATTGTGATGTTTTGAATGCTATTGATCATTGTGACTGTCCTCATATTCTTTGGGATAGGCTTTAGGAGCTCTATGAAGATTCAGATACTCCACCATTTCCCTATGGTCATGATTTAAAATGTCATTCTTCAGATCAAGTACCCTATGATGATATTTTTGTGCAGGAAGTTGATTCCTTGAATCTTCTGAAGAGGTTGACAAGGTTCCTTCAGGTGCTTCTTCTCCACCAAAGACTATTGGTATCCCTTAGCAATCAGTGATTCCTTGTCTAGATTCATTGATTGAGGCTTCCACTATCATCACTCATCAAGACACCTTCAGTTTTTTAGACTTGACATCATAGGATGGTTTCATTTCAGGTATCACTGACTTGGCTACTTCTACAGGTTTGGAGAACATTCTTGAGGGGGTATCACTCCTTTATTCAAAGATTTCATATATGAGACTTCTTCCCTGTCATTTCATTTAGGATTTGAGGTTTTTTCAACATCCGCCAATGGATTTGCTTCAGACTTCTTTTAGTGGTTTTGAGGACACTTCATTTAGGGGGGCAATCAAGTCTCCATCACATCCATCATATCCATCACACAGTCTTTGGATATTGTTCAACATCAGTTTTTTCATCGTCCTGGTTTGTCACCCTCTTCATTGATTGTGGCATCTTCATCTTCAAGCAAGGCGACATTTGAGTAGAGTTTAGAGACATAATCATCCACCTTCATCCTTCCTTGCTTCAATTCTATCCGAAATGGGAAGCATCTCTGCACTTTCACTTGGTTTTGTTTCTTCTGAAAGGGAGACAAGTTGTTTGTTGACATTGGATCATGTTTTGTCTTTAGACACTTACCATTTTTGCAAGTGATCACATCTTCTGGGGGGACTATATAGTCTCTCTCTCTCCTCCCTATGGGGGGGCTATCTATTGTATTGTATCCATGTGACGAATGGTGTACTTGGGGGGTATTTGCGAGTCCTCCATCCTTCCCATCCTATCTCACTTTCTTTTTTGTATTTGCATCTCCTTTTTGGAGAGGGGTTTTGTTCCCACTGGGTTTTCCCCTTTTCTCCGGTTGTGGGAGATTTTCTGCATCTTCATGTGCATGGGTACCTAACATGGCCTCATAGTTGGGACCCATCATCGATCATCTCTGCATAATCATTGCATTTTCCTCCCTAAGTTGAACTTATGGGGGGGTGTTAGTATAATTAATTAATTAATTATTACACTAGCATAAGTTAACTTAGGTCTTGCATTTAATTAATTAAGTCCTAGGTTGCATTATTAGACATCATAAATAATGGGATAATATTCCCTTCCTTGTTTGTAGGGATAAGATTCCTTCTAGAAGATGAGTTGTCCTTCTAGAACTTATCTCAACATTTAATAATTGTCTAGATAGGGTTCACATGTTGTCACATGTTGTTAGATCAAGACACATGGCAACATCTCTTGCATCTTAGGTTTTCTCTCTTGCCTATATAATCAGGAAACTTGTTCATTTGTAACATATCAATAGCAAATCATATCAATAGAATCTTTATTTGTGCATGCCTAGTTGCAACACTTTTTGTGTGGTTGATCATCTTTCCTGGCAAAGGTCCTCCATTGAAGACTACAGCTTCAAGGACCCTGTGCATCCATAATCTCAACAAACTAGTCAGCTACTTATCTACTAGTTGTTGTTGATTGTACATGTCGAGGATATTGAGAAAATTGTATTAAAAGAAGGTTGTTGGTTCCAGTGCTTGTGAACTATGTTTTGTTGTGTGTTGTTTGAGGTCTGGGATAATTGTTGTTGGTCCATATTTCTCTTTGTTGAAGTCTTATGGTTCAAGATTTGTGTTGCCCTAGTTCTGTTGAAGTTGGTTTTGGCATTTGGAAGTATTGAGCTTAATTGATCTATGTGTTTTACACTAGTATGGTCAACCATATGTCAAGCACTACTTTCGAAGTTGATGAAGCATGTTGGATCTATTATGGGTCCTGGTGAAGTGTGTGTTTGGGTCGCTCTCATTCTAATTCCACCCTAGGATGTTTGGTTCTGACTTAATTTAAATTTGAAGTTGTATGGCTGACTTTTTATATTTTCAAGGTTGGATAAAGTATATATATAGGATGTGCTAAGCAATGAAGGTAGTAAATAAGAAAAGAAGGAAGATAAGTGAAAGAGTAGACATGACTTTGATGCTATTCTAGAAGTGTGAGTTAAGTGTGTGGTTGTTCGTGTGAAGCTTAACGCCAAGTTTTTAGATGCAGTGAGTAGAAGGCTAACTCTATCATTCAAGTGAGTTGATCAGTGATTGTGGTGGATTCTTCATTGCATTGGGATTGTTATCTCTTTGTAACAAGTCTTCTTTGTCTTCTTTGTATCTCTATGGCAGTGATCCCTCTGAATTGTAGCCTGGTGGACAGTGAGTCCTTATTTTAGGTAGTGATCCTTATCTCAGGCAGTGAGCTATTTGTAATCAATTTTGATATTCTTTATAGTGAGTTAATACTCACTGTGGTTTTTCCCTCATTGGGTTTTCCACATAAATTTGGCATTATTGTGTTTGTGCACTTGCATTTGATGGTTAATCACTTAATCAGTTTATGTGTTAGCTCTAATAATTGAATTTAAGGTTATAATTTGTGACAACTAATTCACCCCCCTCTCAATTGTCCTATCCAACAAGCCTAACATTATCACATTATTTTTATAAACTTGCACTCAATGACATGTAAACTTGACAGTTAGCACGACCAAAAATATGTGAAATTTTGTTACCCTTTCAAAAAATCACATCCTTGGCATGAAATGGTCATCCAACCCTTTGGGTTGGTATTTCCCAATGCAACTCATTTGGCAAGTGCCAAATGAATTGCATCTTTTGGAAAGAACCAAATTTGGTGCTAGCCAAATGAAATGTATCATAATTTAGCAAGCACCAAGTTTGGTGCTAGAAAAATGAAGTGCATCATTTAGTGAGTGCCAAATTTGGCACTAGCTAAATGAAGTGCGTCATTTGGCGAGCACCAAATTTGAAGCTCTCCAAATGTGAAGCATAACATTTTGGAATGCATTTATTGAACTCTTTCTTTTTTCTTTGTATTTCTCTTTCTATTTCTCTACCAAGGAAACTATATACATGAAATAAACATTTAAGTTATATTTCATGTATATGGGTATGTGTAGGATCATGATGGGCTAAAAAGTGGCGATATGATGGGAATATGTAGGGTATGTGGCTGACGACTTTTTTTTACCCAAAATTGATGAAACGAAAAGGGTTTTTAAAGGAGATTCTCATCTTTCCACCAATATAAATTATGCTTTACTTTGAATTTAATAAATAATTATTATTCATTTTCTATTTGAATTACGACTAAAGTCTTGATTGATATGCTGATTGAAAAACATCTATAGCTTTCAAATAGTATCACATTTTTTGAATTTGAAACATGCATCACACTCTATGCTTCGCATACTATAGGATTTTAAAAAAAAAAAATCATGAAGTTTTGACCAAGTTAAGGTGGTCAAACATACGAGTTTTTATATTTTTAAAAAGTTGTAATAAAAAATTCATAATTAATTATTTACTTGGAAAAAACTTACAAAAAAATATACATCACATCGGGACATGAGTCCTCTACAAGTATATCTAATTTATTGTGGTTAGGGTGGTCAGACAGACACCTACTTATTTTTTCCCTGAAATTTAAGTACTACTACATTGAAATTTCAAATTTTCACCAAATAGATTTAAAAAAATAAATAAATTTAGTAGTTTAGAAACTACATTCAATTTGCTACAAATTATATTCTTACATACTTTTGAAATAATATAGATAACTTATTCAATTTTTTACGTCAAGTTGCCTAACTCTGATTTTTCTAAATTTTTCGCCACTTAAGGCCTATTTTTTCCATGATGATCCTGCACATACCCATATAGTTGACATTTACTTTCTTATAATTTCTAAAGTTATATTTCATGTATATAGTTTCAGGATGTTTGAGAGTGGTTTCAGATCTCTTGGAGTTATAATGCAAATTCTAGTTTTTGGAAGATCTTAAAAAAATTTAGACTTAGTCAAGTTTTAGTAATTAGCATGTCAAATTTTAGTAATTAGAAGGTCAAATTTCAGTAATCAACAAGTTTTATCATATTTCTCTCCCTATCTCACTCATTTCATCTCTTATGCTCTAAATTCTCTCTCGCTTTCTCCATCCATTTATTTGATTCTCTCTCCCTTGAGCTCAAGAACCACCTCCCTACATGTCCATCTCTCTCTCTCTCCCTCCTTCACTCTCTAATCTCTATCTCCCTCCCTCCTGTTGAATGAACAAGATAACTGAGGGGGGAGTGAATTAGTTATATCTTATCAAAACATCAAAACCCTCATTAATGTTCAAATCCATAAGCATTCATTAAACCCTTAATTTTTTATGATGAGTTAACATGAAAAGTAAATAAAAAAAATTGAAACAACTTTAACACCATGCACAAGAGAACACTAAATTTACATGGAAAATCCAAGGATTGAAAAACTATGGTGAGGATTATCTCACACTATAAGTAATTGCAAAACTAGTTACAAGGTCTCACTACCAGAATAGGACACATTGTCCAAAAACACTTGCATCCAAGGCTCACTACTGGAATGAAAAAGAAGATAGAGAAGACATGTTACAGAAAGAATATGATCTCAATGCAACAGAAAATCCACCACAATAGCTCCAACACCTTCGCAATTTGTTTGAATGATTGCAGACACCTTCTGCTCACTACACATTTGGTAATCCAACACTTGAAAGTTCACATTGCTCTACTAAATTTTGCATCACTCACACCATACACTTCATACTTTCATCTATCTTAACCTCCTTCAACAATTCAACTCATACTTATACCATCCTCAACCTTGAAACTCTTTCCAAGGTTGGTAATGCACCTCAAATGTGCAAATTCAAATTAGGCCGACACCAAAATACTTCTATGGTGAATATAAGTGAATGTGGATCACATCAAAACTTAATTGGGACCCAAATCAACACCACAAAACCACACACTACCATAAACAATATTTATCCTTCACATGTAGTGTGAACACCAGGTCGGTCATTACTCATGCAAACACCACTAAATAATTAAGTATGTGCTTCCTCAAACCCAAGTATGACTTGCAAATCATGCACCATGCTTGAACACGATCTAGAATATTCCTCAAACACCTTGAAATCCAACAAACTCCTTCACAAAAACTTCCACTTGATGAATGTACAAACCCAGTACACTCAAACAGCTCTACGATACACTGTTACTAAAAACTTATCTTTCGAAGCACCAAATCTCAAATCCTCTTGACTTCTTGGTAACTACCAACACCATCAACACACCTTCATAATCACAAGACCTGAAGCATAACTATGGAGAAACACGAAGCCAAAAAAATTCTCCCAAACACCTTTGCAATGCGCAGTCACACACTGGTGAGCACAACTTATATTGTACAATGATCCAGCATACCATCTCTTTAATATAACATCTTTGAACACCTCTCACCAACACATTTGAATCACAGAGGTAGATCTTCAACCTATAAGAAATGCAAAGAAAAACTATAACATCTCTTTGTAACCCAAAACAACACTACAACACTCTATTTCCTCTTTTTATCAAATTTTCTCTAAAGCACTTGGAAACCAAGCGCCAGAGACACATCCACAACTTCAGCACTACTACATCCATAGAAAGAAGCTTATCAAAGTAACAATATCAATACAACTGCAATCTCTCTAGTGTTACTTTACCAACTGATCATCTTCAATCACGAATCTTCCTCAACACAAATAGTTGACACCAATGCCAACACAAGCTTGTTGACATCAATGACAACACCAATTTGCACATTCTTGCAACACCTTCCTCCCTCCTTCCCTCTCTACAGTCTCTATCTCCCCTCTGTCTCCTATATATATATACTCTCTATCTAACCTCTATCTATCCCTACCTCTCCCTCCCTCCCTCTCTCCCATCTTTCTCACTCACTCTCTCCTAAACCCTCTCTCTCCTTCCCTCTCTACTTCAATTCTCTCAACAATGAAGGAATTGATGACTAGTAAAAGGAGGCAAGTGGCAAGCATTTGGTGCATTCTTTCCATTCTATGTCCACCATCCAATAGGGTTGGTTTGAGCTAATGTAGACCTATTTGACCTAGCCTTTGGTTTGCTAAATGTTGGACCACAAAGGTTGAAAAAGGAAAGCCACTGCATCCAAAGTAAAGGGACTTCTCCCTCCCCCCTCTCTCTCCCCTCTTTCTCTCTCACTCTCTCCTAAACCCTCTATCTCTCTCTCTCTCTCCATTTATCTCCCTCCTTTCCTCTCTCTACCTACCTCTCTCTCCTTACCTCTCTCTCTTCTCTCACTCTGCTCTCTTTCTCTCCCTCTCTCTCCCTACATCCCTCCTACCTCCTCTCTCTCTCACCTCTCCTCCCTCCCTCCCCTTCCCTCTCTACTTCTCTCTACCTATCCTTCCCCTATACCTCATTTCCCTCCCTCATTCCCTCTCTCAATGTTTCCACCCTCCTCCTCTCTCTACTTCTCTCTCATTTCTCCCTCCCTTCCTCTCTCTCCTTCCCTCTCTACTCTCTTTATCTCAACTCTCTATCCCTACATATCTAACCCTCCCTCTCTCCCTCTTCCTCTTTCTATCTCTCCTCTCTAATATCTATTTCAACTATACATCTTTACCTCTCCCTCCCTCCCCTCTCTCTCCCCCTCCCTCCCCCCTCTCTCTCTCTTTTTTCTCTCTCTCTCTCTCTATATATATCACCTCTCTATCCCTCCCTCCCTACCTCTCCCTCCCTCTCTCCTTCCTTATATACTTCTCTCTATCTCCCCTCTCCATCTATCTACCTACCTCTCCCTCTATAACTCCATATCACTCTCTCTACCTACCTCTCTACCTATATCTCCCCTATCCCTCTCTATCTCACCTATATTTTTTTACCTCTCCCACTCTCCCTCCTCTCTCTCTTATGTGCACCAAGTTGTGATACAAAAATGGGAGGAAGGTGGGAAGCTTGAGAGAGAGAGGGAAGGAGGGAGGGAGAGACAGATATGGAGAGAGATAGAGAGGAGAGAGTGAGAGAGACAAATAGGAGAGAGAGAGAGAGTGAAAGAGAAAGAGGGGGAGGGAGAGAGAGGTGACATAGAGAGAGTAGAGAGGGAAGGAGAGAGTGAAAGAGGGGAGAGTAAGGGAGAAGTGAGAGGTGATAGAAAAGTGGGAGGAATTAGGTAGATTGAGAGAGGGTGAGGAGAGGAGAGAAAGAGGTATGTAGGGATGGTGGGTGAAGGAAAGAAATGAAAAGGAAAAAGGAGAGATGAGGGAGGGTATGGATCAGAGGGAGAGAGAGGAGAGAGAGAGAGAGGAGGAGAGGAGAGGAAATGAGAGGATAGGGGTGGGTGGAGAGGGAGGAGGGATAAATTGAAGAGGAGGAGAATGGGTGAGGCAGGGAGAGAAGGTGAGGAGAGAGGGGAAGAGGGATGAACATGTAGAGATGAGGTGAGAGGAGATGGGGAAGGTGAGGCTGGAGGAGTGAGGAGAGATAGAGTTGATAGAGAATGGCGAGATAAATGATGGGGAAGGAGATTGAGAGAAGAGGGAGAAGGAGGGAGGAGGGAGGGAGGGAGGGAGGGAGGGTGAGGGATATATGTAGAGAGAGGTGAGATGAGATTAGATGGGGAATGGAGAGAGAGAGAGGTGGGCGGGGAGGGGGGAGAGAGAGGAGGAGGAGGAGGGTAGGGAGAGAGGTGAGATAGAGAGGTAGAGAGGGAAGGAGAGAAGGGAGGAAGGAAGTGAGAGCAAGAGGTATTAGAAGGGAAGGAGGGAGAGGTAGGGAGAAGAAGAGGTATGGGATGGGTTAGATGAAGTAGAGAGGTAAAGATTGGTTGGAAGGAAGAGAGATAGAGAAGGGAGGGAGAGACAAGGGAGGAGAGGTAGGGAGAGAGAGAGAGAGAGAGAGAGAGAGAGAGAGAGAGAGAAGTGAGATAGAGTAGAGGATAGAGATATGTAGAGAGGGTAGGAGGGAGGGAGAGAGAGAGTAGAGAGGGAGAGAGAGAGGGGGAGAAGAGAGATGATAGAGAGGAAGTGAGGCTGAGAAGGAGGTGGAATGTTGAGAGAGGGAAGGAGGAGGGTGAGATGAGGGTATGGGTGGATGGGTTAGATAGAAATAAGTAGAGAGGGAAGGTGGGTGGAAGGAAGGAAGAGAGAGAGAGACAAAGAGGGGGGATATATATAAAATTAGAGAGGGAATGAGGGAGGGAGGAAAAGAGATGTGAGATAGATATAATTAGAGAGGGAGGGAGGGAGAGAGAGAGGGGGGGGCGATATATATATATAATTAGAGAGGGAAGGAGAGAGTGAGAGGGAAAGAGGGGAGAGGTAGGGAGAGATTGAGAGAGAAAGAGGGTGGAAGGAGGGAAAAAGAGGGAAGGAGGTAGAGGTAGGGATAGAGAGAAGTGAGATAGAGAGTAGAGAGTAAGAGAGAGAGGAGATATAGAGATGTAGAGAGGGTAGGAGGGAGGGAGGGAGATAGAAAGTAGAGAGGAAAGGAGAGAGAGAGAGAGAGAGAGAGTATGGACAAGTGAGAGGTGGTTCTTGAGCTCAAGGGAAGAGGAGGGAGAGAGGGAGAGGTGAGAAGAAAGAGGAGGAGAGAGGAGGGAGGGAGGGAGGTAGGGATAGAGAATTGAGATAAAGAGGTAGAGAGAGAGGTGGGAGATAGAATGTAGAGGGTAGGAGGGAGCGAGGGAGATAGAAATTAGAGAGGAAAGGAGGGAGAGATATAGAGAGTGAAAGAAGTATGGATAGGTAGAGAGGTAGTTCTTGAGCTCAAGGAAGAAAGAGTCAGATAAAGGGATGGAGATAGTGAGAGAGAGAGGTATAGATTATAAAAGATAAACAATGAGCAAGATAGATAGAGAGAAAAAGATGATACAACTTGCTAATTACTAAAATTTGACCTCTTAATTATTGAAATTTGCTATGTTTTTTACTAAAATTTTAATAAGTTTAAAAAATTATAAGATCTTCCAAAAACTAGAATTTGCATTATAATTCCAAGAGATCCAAAACCACTCTCAAACATCTTGAAATTATATACATGAAATATAACTTAAAGTATAAGAAACTAAATGTCCATATGTATAAATGTTTATTTCATGTATGTAGTTTCCCTAGCAGAGAAATAGAAAGAAAAAGAAAGAAAAAAAGAAAGAGTTCAAAAATTACACTCTAAAATGTCATGCTTCACATTTGGCAAGTGCCAAATTTGATGCTCGCCAAATGATGCACTTCATGTTGGTTCTCAATTGTGATCATATGGTTTGTCCTTGATGTCAAAATCCCTTTCAATTGATTCTACTTGTTGACAGTTTCAGATTGGTTTCTCATGCTTTATCTTGGTACAACTTTGTCTATACAGTTTACCTGTCTTGGCATTCAATGGATAGCTTACATTCAGAATTTTAATATCTTTTGGTACTGATCAGTTTGAGCTTCGTGCAGTCACAGGTTATCTTTTGTACATTATTTCGGTGATAGAAAAAAGAACATATCGGCATGAGAATGCTTAGGTTTCCCCGATCCATTTCTCTGATAAACGTCTGTGTTTCCTATCGGCAAGACATTTTTGATGTCATGTCGATTGGATTTTTACATACAAGCAGATTTCGGCATGACATTGATCGTGGTCTTGGCGACAGAAGAAAAGTCTATTAGCATGAGGTTTGTTCACCACTGAGAGGTCTTACCGAATGAGTCAGGTCTCACTGACTAATACATGAGGTGGTGCTTCGGCGTAAGTAATCCCTATCAGCATGTTGTTTCATCGAGCGCTTTGTGTCTTGGTGATCGGCACAAGAAAGTTCATATCGGCAAGAGTTACGGCATCGATATGATGTCTTAGCAAAATTGGTATGTCACACCAACCGCCGTTGAAAGATCATATCGGCAAGACTTATTTGATGTCACAGCGATCAGGATCCATCTCTAGGCATATATCAGTGTGACATTCTCTTTTGTTTCAGTGACAGAAAAGGATTATATCGACATAAGTTATACCATCGGTATGTGGTCACAGTGAAATTGATATGTCTCACCGACCATATGCATGTGGACGTCTATCGGCGAGACATTCACGTGGTTTCGGCGATCAAGGATGAACTTATCAGCAGGAGTTTTGTTATTTGGATAATGTCTTAGCGAACTCGTCATGTCTCCCCGATTAGCAACAAAGGGTGCTCATTGGCAAGAGGATTTTCTTCGTTGTAATGTCTTGGTGAACTTACTTAGTCTCACCAACTGAAGGAAAAGGAACATATCCGCAGGAGTGTTGTATTCGGTATGTGGTCTCACCGAAGACACATTGTCTCACTGACCGTGCACCAAAAGGTCTTATCGACAAAGGTTGTGGCATTGATGAAATGTCATAGCGATTTCGTGGTGTCTTACCGACTTGTGCACAAAGGTTATATCGGTAAGAGTTAGAGTCATCAGTATAGGGTCACAGCAAGTTTGTAATGTCTTAGCGATTTAGAGTAGATAAAGCATTTCGGTATGACTCATGTGCATCGAAGAAAGGTCTTGGTGAGTTTGATTTCTTATACCAACCGACAACATAAAGGCATACATCTCGGTAAGAGTTAGGGTTTTTGGCATGAGGTCTCAGTGAGTGACCTCCGGTCTCGCCGATGGAACACAAAAGGTCTTTGTTGGCATAGGATCAGTCTTGTCTCTGCGACACACAATATGGTTGGTGACTTTCGGTATGACTCAAGCATTCTACGAGAGGTCTCCCTGATGACGGTATGCTATAGCAACATTCATAAGATAGAAGGATGCATCGGCAAGAGAACCATTATGTTACAGCGACTTACAAGGGATAAAGTCTTTTGGTGAGACATAATGAAATCTATATAACGTCTCCCTGACAGCAGAATGTCATAGTGACAAACAGAGGGATGACTGATGATGATAAAGTTGCCTTCGGTATAGGTATTGAATTGTCTCAACGATCAAGTATGTATCGTGGGGTATTTTGGTATGACTCAATGAATTCATTGGAATGTCTCCCTGATTATGGATTGTCTTAGCGACACCGGATGAAAGGATGACTTTCGGTAAAATAAAGCATCATCTACAAAATGTCTCACCAATAGTAGAATGTCACAGCGACACATAAGAGATAAAAGGGCTTTCGGTGAAACACGGTGTGATCTGCATAGGGTCTTTCCGATATCAAAAGGTTACAGCAATAGTGAATGAAACAAAAGGGGCATCTTGGTGAGAAAGGCTCTTGTGTCTCAGCAACTAAAACAAATATAATAGAAATGTGATCTCGGGGAAACATAAGGATCTTCGATATGGTTTCTCCCCAATGGCAGAAGGTCATGGCAACGCATAGGGACCAAAGAAGCGATCAACGTTATAATTGCCTTCGACAGGACTATCTGGATGTCTCAGCGAATGATTAACGAAGACTCAATCACTGTGGCTGACATGGATTTTTCTAAGTATAGTTGCATGCCAACATCATTGATTGGCATCGAATCTCAGAACCATTACATGGTAAAATATTCATTGAGTTTCTTTTTTGTGCAGTTACGTTTTTGAAATAATGGATGATTTGTAGCTTTCTGGATAGGTGTTACTCTGATTTTTACCATCATCTATAGACTGTCATTATTCAGCTAAAATTAGCAAGTGAGTTTCAGATTCTGGTGAAAAATGCATTCTCTGAAGATCTTATTGATAGACATACTTGAAATGTATATAAAAACTTGTGTTGAAAAGAGTGTAAGTTCTCTGGTTGTAATCCTCAGGGTATTCAGTAGACGAGAAAATAGAGAAATATGTACTTAACTGAAAATAGAGAGATCCTCTGATATTATGAGTGTAATTATGAAATATGAGTAAGGGGTTGGTGCTCCTTGAGATTGGTGTCTCTAAATGGGGGGTTGGTGCTCCTTGAGTTGGTGCTCAGAAATTAGCCTATAAGGCATTGTTAATAGTGGTTTTTGAAGATTAAGCCAGTAAGGTAGTTTAGGAGTGGTTTTTCTATCCTAGGAGGGTTTTCCACTTGGCAAATCTTTTGTCTCTTTTTTCTTCTATGTGCTCACTGCTTTTCTGTGTTGTTGTTTCAGTTCATTGTTGGGATTATTACTGTTCTCAATTATGTTTATGAATGATTACATTCAACTCATGAATGCATTAATCAGAGTAATATTGAGATCAAATCTGAGCTATGTTTTGGCAAATGCAAGATATCTCACTCAAATCATATTTTCATAAGTTGTCTAATAGACTAAGTTAATGTTGTCATATCTTTGTGCTTTAAAAAGTGATTACTCTACTCTATTGTTGAAAGAAAAGGAAATCATAATGAAAAATCTTGGTTGAAGTTGAAAATGTGTTGACACTAATTCACCCCCCCCCTCTCAGTGTTTGTCCATAACTCCAACACTTCATTTGGCTAGTGCAAAATTTTTTGCTCGCCAAATGATGCAACTTATTTGGCTAGTGCCAAATTTGGTGCTCGCCAAATGGTCATTTTGGGTAATAAAACAAAAGTGGCATCTTTTTTGTGTCACAACTTGGTGTACTTACCTTGTAACCATATAAAAGACTTAGAAATTAAAAAAAAATACTAGTAGGACCTAGAATTCTATGGATGACCCATGAAATTATCTAGGTTCATCAAAGGTGGGTGTAATGTCAAAAAATACATACCCTTGCAATTTCAATCTATTTTTTATGTCCACTTTGGTGTTCATTCCCTTAGTATTTTTGTAGGCTCCTATTAGCCCTTGTATTAGCCTTTCTCCTTCTCAAGGTTCTCAAGCCTTTTTTCCTCGAGATTGTAAACTTGTGTCTTGTAAACTTGATGGAAATCACACAATTCAAGGAATGACC
Organism: Sequoia sempervirens; assembly: GCA_007258455.2. Taxonomy (NCBI): domain Eukaryota; kingdom Viridiplantae; phylum Streptophyta; class Pinopsida; order Cupressales; family Cupressaceae; genus Sequoia; species Sequoia sempervirens. The sequence continues at coordinate 44,986 of VDFB02111897.1, forward strand.
TAGCTAAACAGTCCACTCAACATTGCAAAGAATTCATTAAATTATCAACCATTGCTTATAAACTTGTGATGGCATTGGCACTATATGTGCTTTCAAAGACCCGAGGTTGCCTAGATTATCCTATTAAAGGTATTTTGCTTGTTGGAAAATCACAGAAACACATAACAATGAAAGAAGTAAAATATTGCTAATGGCTACGAGTGCCTACAACATAATATGTAGTTGAACTATTGATAACATATAATTACTGAAACTAACTCAAACTACTCAAAACTGATAACTAAACCTCATCTATCCTCCAGAGTACTACAAGTTAATTGAATGCATTCATGTACATGAACAACCATTATTGATAATCACAATATGAGAATCTATTTTAACTTACATGAAATTTATGAAGTAATGACTAACAAAAATAACTACCAAACAAAAATAAAACAACTATAAATGTAGTGATGAATAGTTACCTTGACTGGCCTGCTCAATTGGTTGTCTTCACTTAACTAAAACTAAATCTAAATCTTCAGATTCTATGCAACCATATCAACTTGAACTTCATTCATTATGCATTCCAAAAGATCACATAAAATCTTGCTCAAAAATTGTATTCAAGAAAACTATTTCTGAACAATCAACATGTCTATAGATTACAATTGAAAACTAAGAAGTAATTGATAAAAAATTCATCGGTATGAGATTAATCAACTAACTATATTAAAGACTCAACCACCAGCTATACATAGGCACGAGGGAGTTTATTCTAGACACAAATCTTAACTGAAATCATTAACTACAACTCCCCAAATACCGGAGTATGTAATTAATATTAAATTATTCAAACTGCAACTAAAAAGAAACAAGAGTTCAAATAGGATTAAAAATCCGAAAAATAGATCTATAGCATGCAACACATAATTAGTTATCCAGAATCATATCAATAAAACAATTCTTCTTCTTCAATTCCTTATTGACTATCATAATGGTGCACGACTAACTCCATCAAGTGTCTCCACAAGGTAATTATTACACTCAACTTATTTTGGCACTTCCCCTATTTCATTGTCCAAGACCTCCTTTGGCCACGAGCTACAACTTTCAGTTGTTGTGGGATACATTGTCTTCTTGGGCTACAAGAGGTTAATCCACAAAACACATACACAAAGCTAACTACCATGATAAAACTCAGAATTCTAATCACATTCCATACATATCCACATATAAATCATACAATGCTACTATATCATAACTCTATTTCTATTATTGTAATTCAGGTCCAAGGTTGTATAATAAGCATAAAAGGGTAGCATTGCATAGAATATGTTGAAAGGATTTTTTGGTAATGTACTGTAAACATGCATAAAAACATCAGGAAATGGGCGATTAAATAGACCAATCACTCCCCCCAACTATCATTTTGCTTGCCCTCAAGAAAAATGCACTAGGGGTACAAATTGTAATGTAATGTAATCTCCCTGAGGTCCATGATAGTATCTACTCCATTGATCTACTTTAGTTATAACCCTTTGTAAGCTACAAGTTTATTCATACAATGCTACTAAATAAAGGAGCATAGATGATTGAAATGTGAGTGGTATCCATTTAGTTGCTTGATAAACAGAAATATCCATGTACCTTTTCACTCTTTCAATCATAGATATGAAGTTATATATTGAATGAGGTTCCTTCCTTTGTAGCTCTAGATTCAAACTGTCCCACCTTTCCTATACATATTTATAACAATTTTGAACTAACCCAACTACTAGTGTTTGCATTCTATTATAGTCATGCATCCTTACTCTCATAATCTTTTCTCTTGCACCCTTGTGTTTCAGAAGTAGTAACCATTCATCTATTATCTCATCAAGATCTTTGGACTCTTTCCTCACTAGAAGTGCAACTGACTTTTCTCTTTCTACATACTCCTCTATGAGTTCACCTCTAAATTGTTCAATTCCAAAGTAGGATGCTAAAGATCTTACTGACAAATCCCCTACAAAAATTAAGGAGTTCCATTGTGCATCCTCTAAAACCACATAATTGTGCATATAATACTCACATAGTTGGTCTTGTTCATCAGGGGTGGCATCAACAAAAATATGAAGAAATTCAAGCTTGTCGCTCATGGAAACCGGTTTATTGCTAATCAGCCTACTAAATTGAAAACTTAGGAATTTTTCTTGGAGAAACAAGGTATATGTTCTAGCTAGGGGTCTACACTTGATAATTTGGGCAGCCTTATCTTTCATTTCTTCCATTATGATTGTCATTTTACTCAATTTAGTGTCCTTTCCCTCCAATGCTTTGGTGTTCTCTGCAATCAGAGTTTATTTTTCCTTTCTCCACTTTTATTTCTCCTATGAGAATTCATTAGTGACCTTCCAAAGTTGATACCCAAGAGACAAAGTTGTGGGGTAAGTTTTTTTTGTGGTAGGAGGTTTTTGATTTGTTGTTGTAAGTTCTCCATCCCCTATTTTGATCATGGCTAGTTGTGCCAATAGGTCCAACTTTGCACCATGCCCATATGTTTGCAGTTTCTCCTCCAATTCTTGTATCTTTGTCTCCCTTTCTTTGTCTCTCTTTTAATAACTCTGTACCATTTTCTCTAGCTATTTAATTCTTTCTAAAGCTTCTTGAAGCTCCTTTATGATATTTCTATCCTCTAAAAACACTTCCTCTATTTCTAAAAACTATTCATTACCACCCCTGTACAATCATAGTCTTCATGATTAGGGCTATTTGGGGTTTTCTTCCTTGTTTTCTTTGCAGTAAATACATCTTTTGAGTTTGAATTAGAAGTGGTGGATACATACCACTTCCTCCTTGCAGGTGTATGCACATTTCAAGAGGTATTTCCCTTTATTTTTTAGTTTGTTTCAACCAACATCACATCCTCTTCCTATTCTCCCTTTCCCTTTGTCTCTTCTTCTAGTTTTTCCACACTCCCCTCATAACACCTTTCTTTTTCAACCAGCCTAAATGCCTAGGTGTAGTAGATGTTTCTTTTTGTGTTTCCTTTTTCTTCTACACCTTTCAAGGTGTAGAAGTGCTACTCCCCTTTTTCTTAAGTCTTGGTGTCTTAGAGGTGGATGGAATCTTCTTTGCTACAAGTTTCCTAGATGTTGTAGGTGATGATTTATGCACGTTATGCTCCTCAAGTTCACCTTGGTTGCGGGTAAGTGAAGTTATTGCAAGAATGGAAAGATTGAAGATGTTTTCATTGATGTCAACCGGTCAACTAGTTATCTACTAGTTGTTGTTGTCAGTTGTATATGTCGAGGATATTGAGAAAATTGTAATGAAGATATGTTACAGGTATTTAGTGGTTACTCCGGGTTTTGGTCCAAATTTTCTCCTATGGTTGTTTGGTTCAGACATGTTGTTCATGGTTGTTAGAAGGTGTTATATCCATATTTTTGGTTTGTTGATTTGTTGTACAGTGCAAGTTGTGTCCAACAATTGTGAACTATGGTTTTTTGTGTTTCTAGTTGATGTCTAGGAGAAATGTTGTTGGTCCGGATTTCTCTTTGATGAAGTCTTATGACTTGTTCTAAAGTTGAGTTGCCTTGACTGTATTGAAGATAATTTCGGTATCTATAAGATTCGTGCTTAATGGTCCTATGTGTTTTACACTAGTTTGGTTGACCTTGTCTGAAATACTACTTTCGAGGTTGATGAAGTATGTTAGATCTATTTGGGTCTCCTTCATTCTAATTCCACCCTAGGATGTTTTGGCGCTGACCTAATTTGAATTTGGATTTGGATGGCCAACTTTGGATATGTTTCAACGTTGAAGATGGTATAAATACAAGATGAGTTAGTGATGGAAAATATACAAGAGTGAAGAAGAAGAGTGATAAAGAGAAAAGAGAAAGTGTAGTTAGATGCTACATTGATTCTATTCAGTGAGTGTGCGTGTTAGGAGTGTGGTAGATCAGTACGAAGCTTAATGTTGAGTTTCTGAATGCAGTCGGCATGAAGGTGAAATCCATCATTCATGCAAGTGGATCAAGTGATTGTGGTGGAATATTTTGTTGCATTGGGATCGTAGTCTCTCTATAACAAGTCTTCTTTGTCTTCTTTGTATCTTTGTGGAAATGAGCCTCTAGGTTGTTATCCTTGTTGGATAGTGAGTCCTTGTTCTAGACAATGAGTCCTTATTTCAAGTATTGAGCCTTATTTCTAGCAGTGAGCCTCTTGTAATTAGTTTTGATATTATCTTTAGAGTGATTTAATCCTCAATGTGGTTTTGCCCTCATTGTATTTTCCACGTAAATATGTTGTTATTGTGTTTATGTGTTGGATTTGAGTTTTCGCATTAGCATTTGATGATTAATCATTTAAGCAGTATTAAATATTAGTTTCGGTAATTGAATTAAAGGTTTAATTATATGAAAATTGATTCACCTCCCCTCTCAGTTTTCCTATTCAGCAATTGGTATTAGAGCATGGTTCCTTGGAGAAGAGCTTAACCACTTGAGGAAGGTTCAGGATGGCTAGTAAAATGATTTATGATTATCTGAGGTTTGATGGAACTAATTATGGTATCTAGAAAGTATTGATGGAAGATTATCTAGAGTATTGGGTATATGATGTGGAGAAAGCTTACAAAAATCCTTACACTCCTCCTGCTAATGGTTCAAGTAGGATTGAAGAGATCAAAGCACATGAAGCGAACAATAAGGTGAAGTATATCTTGAAGAATAGTTTGGTACACTATGAGTTGATTAAAGTTCAGAATTTGAAGACTTCTAAGGAATTCTGGGATGCCTTAGAAAGAGCACATGATGGTGATGAAAGAGATAAAGAAGCAAAATTACAGAATCTAGAGACATAGTTTGATCTTCTACATATGTCTGAAGATGAGAATTTTAAAGCTTATGTACAGAGATTGGATGAGATAGTGGCTAGAATGCAAGGACTTGGTGCTACTATAGATGAAACTAGGATTGTAAAGAAGGTTCTCAGAACTCTTCCTTATGCTTATAGTGAGAAGGTGAGTGCTATTGAGTAGACTATAGATTATAAGACTTGCACTAAGGATCTATTGTTAGGATTTTTGACATCTTATGAGATGAGAAAGCCAAGTTTAAGGAATGGATGCAAATCAGAGACTGCCTTTAAAGCTATAAAATCTGAAGATCTGGATGAAGAAAACTTTAATAAAATAGAAGCTAACTTTGTAAGAAGGATGAGGAAAGGCTCCAGTAAGCATGAAGGTAAGTTTCCCTTTAAGTGTTTTAGTTGTGGAGAAATAGGTCATTATACTACAAAGTGTCTGGAAAGAGCTAAAAGGAATAAACAAAGATATGAGAAAGAAAATAAAGGAAGGAAGATTAATAGAGCTTACTATGTGAATGAGAATGCTAGTATATCTTATGAGGATTCTAAATATGAAGATCCTGATGACAATGAATTCTTTTTCTTAGCGATTAAGGATGAACCTACTTCTGCTTATTTTAAAAAATAGGTAAAGGAAAGCCCTCCAGAGAAGGAGAAAAATGAAGGTATGGTTATCTCTACCCTACATGCTAAACAAGAGAAAAATTATTGGGTAGTTGATAGTGGTTGTTCACATCACATGACTAGTGACAAGAGTAAGTTTGTTAAGCTTGAAAATTATGATGGAGGCTTGGTTATGTTTGGAGATGATACTAGTGCTAAAATCTATGTGATAGGTTCGGTGAGTTTGGATGGAAAGCATCATACTAACGATGTCTACTGTGTTTAGGGTTTAAGGAATAATTTGCTGATGTTTTGTCAGATGTGCATAAAAGGATATGATCTTGTGTTTAAGGATGAGATATGTGAGATTCAGAAAGGATACGAAACATTGGTTGCTACAGGAAGTAAATATGAAGGGAATATCTATCAACTTAAGGGTGTTGATGGACAATGCTTTATGACTCAAATTAATGACAGTTGGTTATGGAATAGGAGAATTTGTCACATGAATTTTGATAACTTGGCAAGGATCAATGTTGTTCAGGATGTGAGAGATTTATTGAGAATTACAAAGCCTGTTAATGCTATTTGTAGGAATTTTTAGTTTGGAAAGCAAGCAAGAAATAATTACAAATCAAAGGAATAGTGTACTACCAGACTATTGGATTTAGTTCATATAGATCTTTGTGTTCCTACAAGAGTGAGAAGCCTACTTGGTTAAAGGTACTTTATGCTTTTAATTGATGATTATTCTAGGTATACATGGGTTACATTTCTTAGAGAGAAATCAGATGCATTAGATAGATTTAAGACATTTAAAGCTATGGTTGAAAATGAAGTGTACTTGAAGATAAAATTCTTAAGGTCTGACAAAGGTGGAGAATTCACCTCCCATGAGTTTAATATGTTTTGTGAAGTGCATGGAATAAAGAGATGATTCTCTGCTCTAAGAACTCCTCAGCAGAATGGAGTTGTTGAAAGGAAAAATAGAATAGTTCAAGAAGTTGCTAGATCAATGATTACTAAGGCTGGGTTATTAGAATTTTACTAGAAAAAAGCTATTCATATTGTTGTTTATGTATTCAATTTATTTCAAGCAAGAGCAAATAGTAAAAAGACTCCTAATGAGATATTCCATGGGAGAATTCCTACTGTTAAGTATTTCAAGGTATTCAGAAGCAGTTGGTGAACCAAGATGGGTTTCTCTTATAGGCTCATTTTGTGTTTCTAGGGTTTTAGGTACAATGGGTGTCTGAAGTAGACTGTTAATATCTTGACAATTCACAAAATCTTCTTAGGATAGTTGTGGGTATTGAATTCTCAAACTGTTTTTGTTAACAAGGCTATTAAACAATGATGTGATAAAGTTGTATCACATCATTTCCTTTGGTATTCAAATGCCAACCTTTTTAGTATATTGTAAAGGTAATTGGGCACATTTACTAGTTTGTTATGGAGAAAATAACTAAGTAATTTGAAATGTACAATGTATAGAAGATTTTGTCTTCCATCACAAGTAAGGTATCTAATAACATAAGAAGCACATTTGGCCCAAATCTATGGAAGAGAAATTATTTTTATACCTTGGGATGATGAATCCCAATTTTCTCCTCATTCATAGAATGCTTCTCTTGCTACCACTGCATCTGCTTGAGCTGGAAATTCAACTCTAGTCCTAGAAAAACCAGATATTCTGAAATTGCTTCTTCTAATGCATCTATTGACAACCCTTTTACCATGGCCTCGTCATGCGGCAATGTGTGTACAAATCTCCTTCTTATGTCATTATCAAACTCTATCAGCTTTAGAAAGTAATCCATCCAACCAACCCTTGTGAAGATAGGCAATGTGGTGTACAGAAATTATACCCCTTTCTAGGAGAAAGTATAATTCACACTTATTTGGACCTATTTTGGTGACCTTTTCATTAATACATTTTAAAAATCTCATTAATAGGCCCCTAATACCCCTTTATCATGTATCCCAAGACCTATTTTACTTAATTTTTTTTAATTCCTAACACAACAACCTACATTGAATAAATGCTATGAATCAAATTAATGCCTCGAGATTTAAGGAGTCCTGAAGTTTAGGTCAAGACCCATTCACCCATGGGAAAATGGGTCCTCATTAAGTGCTTTAAACTCAAATTTGAATATTTTTTTGGCAAAATTTCAATGTTTCAAATTCAACTTTCACATGTCAACTTTCGAGATTTGATAATTGGAAAATTAGATAGGAAGCCTATAAAACTAAGTCTCACATTCATTTACACTAGCAAGTAAGACAAGGAAGAGAAATTCACATTCAGATCAAGCATGCATATTCAAGAGCAAGGAGAAGCATTCAAAAGTGAAGTCTTGGAGCAGCATTTGAGTTGTTTTTGCAGGTCTTTAAGCTCATTTTGATATCAAGATCAAGCATTGCCAAAGAAGTGATGATAGATGCCTATAGAGGATCATGATGGATTCTAGGTTTTGGGAGATGCACAAGGAAATCAGCCAAGCCTAGTGACTTGTTTCTTAAGTGATTCCATCTTCTATTATCTCTCTACTTTCAGCCTAAAGGAAGCTATAATCATATTTGTGGCTTATTAAGGTGATTTGAGATCTCCTAAAGTAGGTATTTATCATTGTGCATGTTCATTTAGGGATCCTATTCTAACACATTTACATAGGGTTTCTTTGCATCATTTGTTCTTAATCTTAGACACACTCAAGGTTAGGATTGTAGACACATTTCATATTTCAGATCTATTCTTTTTCATCAAGGTTTAATTACCAAACTTGGGGTTTGACCGAGGCAAACCCATATCCACCAACAAACAATAGTCTTATTTTGCAAATTTTTCTTAGATCTAGATCCGACAGCGAAGGTATCAAGTTACAGGAAATAATTGCAGGTCTCAAGCTTCAATCTCAGATTCAAAGTTTTCTAGAAAAGTCTGTCAGGACCCATTCGCCCTAGGGAAAGAGTTCCTATTTAACTAGTAGAAACAACTTTTGAAAGGTACATGACATTTATTACTCTCATATTCTCCAAAAACTCTATAGTTTCGTTCAGTTTTATGCTAAATCTTCTAAATCCAAGTGATAGATGGCAATTTAGAGTTGATTTTCTATTTTTAATCTTTCTCCCTAAAGTTTTGTTTAATAAAGACCCCCGTCCTTGCAAAAAAGGGAAATTTATAGATTCACACTTTAACTTGACTCACCTCAAGGTTGATAGTCACTTCATTGTTTGGGTCTCATTTCCTAATGAAGTGAGGAAGAATATGACCCATTTCCCCTCTTTGGATCCACTTTTTTCCATTTTTGGAAAACCCTAGGAACCCCCCTATTTTCCATTATTTTATTTTGGTGAACCTGACCTTGTACATCAAAATTCTAAATATTGGAGTCCTTTCAACCCTAGATCTAAGATTTGCAATAGATTGTATTAGGTTTACATTAGTTGCATTACATTTAGGGTTCTTTAATCTTGCATTAGTGAACATTGCATTTAGAGTTAAATTTGCATGTTTGCATCATTTCAAATAATAAAAAAAAATTGCATTAGATATGAGTTTATTTTGGATAGTACTTGCATTAGGATCATCATTCAATCACTTAATTTCCAATTTAGATTCATATTGCATATTAAAAATTATCACATAATCCATCATTTGACCTTGATTTAACTTGCATTTAGAGATAAAAATCTAGAAAAATTTGTTACAAAACTTTCTATTATAGATTAGAAACAAAAAACATATAGGATAAGCTTAGCAACTGAAAATTAAAATTAAAAAAACCCTAATCTGGGACCCATTCACCTAGGGAAAATGAGTCCCTATATAAAAATTTTCAACAAATTTTTTAGTGCTTTTTGATTTCTATTTTGCATTTATGTTTCTATTTCCAGATCTGAAAGTTAAATTTTTGAAACAGTTTATTTGAGCTTTCAAAACATTGCTTATTTAGTTAGATTGTGTAACATTTTGGAGATCATTTTCTTGCATATTTTAGTCAAAATTAGTATTATATTTCTGCACTTTTCTTTCAGTTTCAGCATCATTGCATTATTAGATAGATTAATTTACATTTTGAAATTATTAGAAAACACAAAAAAAAAAACCAAAAACATAAAAGGAAACAAACAAAACTTGATGAAACTCTTGGAGAAAGCATAGTTATTTGATCAAGTCAAATCTCTTTTTCCAAGTTAACATACCCCTCAAGCTCTTTATCAGTGATGAATTTGATATGTTAGATGAAGCCCTTGGGGACTTCATATCACAAGGTTCATCCACTAAGGCTTGTCAAGATAAACCACAATATAGATACATCAACACAATCACACCTCAACTTATCCTTTACCCACCCTCACAACAACCTCAAGTTCAAAAAAAACCTATGCTTATCTTAGAACCACCTAAAAAAAAACATAGCAACTAGGAGATATCTTGAACTTTACAAGGCAACTTGATAATGACAATGTTTTGCAGCAATCGGGTTATAATATTGTTTCTCATACATATAACACAAGGACAATATGCAACAACAAACCCCTCCCATTTCATTACTATTAGCTCAACCTATCTTTCCTATTGCTCCTCAATTTCCTTTACATAGTGGAAAGGAGTATGATCTTGTTGAAAAACTTAAGAATACTCCTACTAAGATATCCTTTTGGTACCTTATTCAAGCCTCACCTAATTACCATAGTATGCTTCAAACATCTTTGCAACAAGTTGTGATTCCTCATAATACTAACATGAATGATGTGGCAGCGCTAGTTCAAGGAATGAATGTGGTTAATCTAGATATTTTTCACCAAAGTGAGTTACCCTCCTTGGAAGTTCAAAAACAATATGAATCCTTCATGATCATTGCCATTATTAATAAGTAAGCAATAAAGAGAACCCTTGTTGACAATGGCTTGGCCCTTATTGTGTGTAGTGTGAACCTTTTGGATAAGCTTGGAATTGACAAGAGTAGGATTGAACCTGACTCATTGTCCATTCATGGATTTGATAACATAGGAAAATAACCACTTGGAGTGATTACTTTACCTATTATCATTGGGAAATCTACATTGCAAACTACTATCCATGTTATTCCTCACAATCTTTCATATAATCTCCTTTTAGGTAGACCATGAATTCATGAAATTTAGGCAATGCCTTCAACACTTCATTGTTTAATGAAGTATGTTTACAACAATAAAGTTTACACACTCAAGGTCGACCCTTAACCTAAAAGTTGTTTGCACACTAAGAAAGATAAACAAAGTCCCGTGAATACATTGATACCAACTTCAAAAGTTGAAATCACACAAGAACAAGAAAAAGAGAAGAATATTGAAGAAGTCACGAAGTTATTAGAAGATGATTGGGGTTCCTTATATTTCACACCAACATTCATGGGAGAATACAAGATGACAAAAAAATAGTTCCTGGAAAGGAAAAATAATTGATGGTGATGTCAACACAAAACTTAGAAGAACCCTCACAAGCATCTATTTCATTCACTTTAGAAGAAGAAGACACAATTTATACAATAAAATTTGATGAAATGAACTATGAACAACCATTGATTCCAAAAGAGATGGAAAAACTTTATGGAAGAGGTTATGAGCTCTTGAAACAACTTGGTTATAGTGGAAAAGGATGTAGTTGAAAAGAACAAGGAATCTTTGTTCCTATAGAGCCTAACACAAGAAACAAAAGGTGGTCTTGGATATTGTCCTTCTAAGATAACAAAATAAATTAAAAGACCTTCACTCAACATCAACACCATCATGAGTAGTTCCTCTAAGATAACTCACTTTGAAGCATCCTAAATTGATTGATACAACATGCAAAGAATCATTGGATTACTTTGAAGATGATGAAGCTTTGAAAGAAATGTTAGGAGTTTATGACAAGTCATTTACTCCCCCTAAGAAATAAGGAGTCACTTGTGCTATGGTTAGTGCTAAACAAGTGGATGAAGAAAAAGACACCAATGATGTTGATGATAATAAAGAAGAGCATATCCTTGAAGTTTCAAAACAAAATGCACTTCGTATGGGAGATACAATCAACATACTAATGGACACATCTAATGAAGAAAGAGTGATTCAAATAGGAAAGTGTCTTGATGAGGACGAACAAGAATATCATGCAACAAATATTACATGAATTTAACTCTTTACTTGGACCTATTCGGATATGTTGAGTATTGATGCTAAGATAGTAACACACAACATAGTTCTTGAATAAGATGCTAAATTGGTAAAAAAAAAGATACAAAAGATGAATCATAAGATAGCTTTATTGGTGAAGGCTGAGATTTAAAAACTCCTTGAAGTTAGCTTTATATAGCCTATTGACTATTCTCCATGGATCTCAAACATTGTCATTGTCACAAAACTTGATAATTGTATTAGGATGTGTATAGATTTTTGTGACCTTAATAAGCATCTCTAAAAGATGATTTCCCCTTCCTAATATTGACATGATAGTAGATTCGACTACAAGACATGCTTTTTTTTCATTCATGGATGGATTCTTGGGGTACAATCAAATATTTATTAACCCTCAAGATCAATCAAAAATAGCATTTACTAAAGCTTGGGGGACATTTTTTGGGTGGTTATTCCTTTTGGATTAAAGAACGTAGGCGCAACATATCAAAGAGCTATGACATTGATATTTCACAATTACATACACAAGATTTTAGAAGATTATGTTGATGATATTCTAGAAAAATATTTAACTCGACAAGACAATGTTAATATCCTTTGGAAAATATTTGAAGGAATGTGAAAGCATAACATGAGATTGAATCTAAAGAAGTGTGCGTCTTTGGGGTAGATAGTGGAAGTTTTTTAGCTTTTATAGTATCTCATAGAGGAATTGAGGTGGACACGAAGAAAATTGTTACTATCATTAACATTCCACCTCCTAAAAATATCCCTTAGTTGTGTACCCTACAAGGGAGAATTCAAGCTATCCATCATTTTCTAGCATCGTTAGAAATCGAACATTACCCTTTACACAACTTCTTAAGGAGGTTGATTTTAAGTTGAATGAGGATTATAAACAGGCCTTTGAGAGTTTGGAAGATTATCTTGCTACTCTACCTATTTTGTACAACCTACTATGCAAGAAAAAATATTCATCCTTTATACAACAGTATCATCCCATGCTCTAGCAGCATTGTTGGCTCAACAAGACGACAGTGGTAGAGAACATATCATTTATTACATTAGTTGAACCTTGATTGATTACAAAATGCGATCTACAACAATAGAAAAAATATATTTGGCTTTTTTATTCGCTACTAGTAAATTGAGACATTACTTGTTAAATGTGAAAATTCATGTGATGACAAATTTTGATCCTTTAAAACATCTTTATGCTAAAATTGATTTATTAAGACATTTAGCTAAATGGGTTATGTTGTTAACTGAGTTTGATCTTAAATTTATCTCTCAAAAGGAAATCAAAGTACAAGCCTTAACTAACCATTTAGTTGATGCTCCTTCTCCCCTAACATAACCTAATATGGACTCGTTCCTTGATAAAAGTGTCTTGACTATCGAAAAAGAAAAAGAAACATGGGAATTGTACTTTGATAGTTCTAAGTGTCAAACTAGCTCTGGATCTGGGGTTATAATAATTCCTCCTTTAGGAAAGCTTATTCCCTTATTCTTCTATCTAAACTTCCTATGCACAAATAATACTACAGAGTATGAAGCTTTAATAGCCAGTATGCATGCAACATTAGCCTTAGGTGTTCAACACATTTCCATATTTGGTGATTCTCTATTAGTCACTAAACAAATAAATGGTTCATATCAAGAAAAGCATGATAAATGTATCTGATACAAAGACTTTACAATGACATTATTAGATAAATTTTAATCATATATAATTGACAACATACCATGAAAGGATAATCGGTATGCAGATGCAATGGCGAGTGTCACCTCCCTTGTATCTCCCAAAGATCTTTTTTGTTTATTTCACATTCACAATCCAAACAATCTTAAAACCATCAATCGATAATAAAGTTAAAGAAGTGTTAGTAACCAATGTCAACAAGTCTAGTGAATGGTACACAACAATATTCAATTACTTAAAAGACGGTACCTTTCCTAAACTTACAATTAAGAACACTCGAGCTCATCTTCAAAAAATTGCATCCAACTACATAATTCTAGTAGATGTTCTATATAGACGGTCATTTAATGGTCTTTTGCTTAGATTCCTTAAACAATCTGAAATCCCTATAGCACTTGAAGAAGCACATGTAGGTGCTTGTGGAGGACATTTTGGAGGAAGATCGTTAGTAAAAAAGTTAATCCGCATAGGATATTATTGGATACATATGGAACAAGATTGTTTTTCCTACATTAATAAATGTCATAAATGTAAAGAACACAACAATTTGATTCTTTCTCTTGCCTCTAAGCTTCATGCCCAAGTTCTTATTTGGCCATTCTTGGTTTCGGGTTTGGATCTTATTGGAAAAATATCACCACCCTCTTCTATTGGACATACCTTTATAATTACAACAACAGATTATTTCAGAAAATGGGTAGAAGCTATCCCTCTTCATTCCACAACAATTGAGGCAATATTTCGTTTCATATTGGAACACATTATTGCTTGCTTTTGTCTCCCTTTTGCATTAGTTTCGGACAGTGGAACTCCATTTAAGAATAATGACATGAAGCAATTCTTGGAAACATTTCATAATCAACATTGTTTTTCAACACCATATTATCCACAATCAAATGGTCAAGCAAAATCAACTAACAAGACTCTTGAACAAATCTTAAGAAAATAGTAAGCATAATAAAGATTGGCACACTAAGTTAACTTATGTGTTATGGGCTTATCATATAAGTATTAGAACATCTACAAGAAACACTCCCTACAACCTTGTTTTACTATGTTGAAGCAATAATTCCCTTAGAGTTAGAAATTCCTTCATTATGAATTGTTTTCAAGGGTCTTATCGATGATACTACTTATAAAGAAAAATGATTGCATCAGCTTGAAATGCTTGACGAATAGTGTATCAATGCTCTTGAGCATCTTCAAGATTATTCAAAATGTATGCAATGTAGTTATAACAATCATGTCATCCCTCATGCATTTAATAAAGGTGGCTTGGTGTTATATGAGAATCAACGTAACGTAAGTGCTACCCCAAATGAAAAATGAAAATTCAGCCCTAATTGGTTAGGACCTTATGTAATTGAAGAAAATTATGGATTTGATTCCTATACATCACAGAAATAGATGGTACACCTCTAAAAGAACCTATCAATGTTGTGCATCTACGTCAATACTACACCTAACATCATCTTCAAATGAATAGTATGATTTTAAATTAGTGTTGTTAGATTAAGTAGATAGTGTTCTATTTTTATCTCACATTGCTTCATTCTTTGACAAATGATCTTGGTGTGTCTTAGGTTCTAAAGTGATTATTCAAGTTAGTTTGAGGTATTACTTTAGTTTGCATACTATTCAAATTCATCTTGTGTGTTGTGTTAGATTAGATCCTTTATATGCCTTTAATTTTCTGAAATTAAATCATAAAGTGTATTTAATTTAACATAACATACTCAATCACAATGTAGCATCTAATGTAAACTTAAGTGTTTTAATTAGATCACATAAACGTTAGATCATGGAGACATTTATTAAATGTTCTAAGGATATTTGAAAAATCACATTGACATCTAATTCCACATAAGCTCATTAGAACAAAATAGAAATGCTTATATATATCATGAATAAAGAGTTCAAGTACATATAATCATGAATACAATGCTAGTTGTGTCTATGACTGCTGGATCCATCGGGGTCTGGTGCTTGTGTCTGTCGAGATATAGTAGAATGTGATCATGGATGCCTGTAGGTCCTCCATCTATCCAACTGCTCTCGCCTCTCATATGAGTTCCTCAATGCATTATCGCTTTATCTGGTTTTTGTCTGCCTGCACCCTAGAAAGCTCCCCCTATAGCCTCGAGAGCTCTATTCATAGGGCATCCTCCATCCTGCTATCAGTTGGACCTTGAGATGCTCGAAGTGTTGAAAGCTCTGCTAGAACTCAGTTAGCGTGACTAGTGGTACTCTCCTATGTCACGCCTAATCTCACTACTAGATCGAAGAGGTCTACATGTTACCCCATAAAAGGTGGGGGCATGTAATTTGAGGGCATATCATCCTCTACACACAATGGAGGAACTATCTCAATGGTCACTCGCTGGTAGAGCTCATGCCACTCTCATGTGGACCCTACGAGATAGAAATCATAAAAGGTATTAGTACACATCCTAATATATATATAAAGCATATGTACATAAAGGTAAAAGCATAATCAAAGTGCAAATATTGTATCATCACCTAGATATCTAGTCCACCAGTTGGATTATAACCTTGTAGCAACAATCCCCTCCTATGATGGAAGTGTGGATGGCCCACTATCGATGGCCTCCCCCCACTCATGAATGTTGATCTCTGCTACGACTGCTGCACATGATTAGGTGACCCATGTAGTAGGTGAATCTCTCCTCTCAGGGGAAACTGGATCCTCATTTATCTCATTAGTATCCTCACTCATAGATTGGGTATCCTTCTCCTCATCTAGAAATATATCAAGAACTATATCATCATCATTTGTATCTCCATCAACCTGCTCATCATCCATGTCATCTCTACGCCCAACAAGAGGTCATGCATGGCCATAGGGTGATATCTCATAAAGAGATGGGATGGTCATGCTTCAACCCACCACTGGTCATAGGTTGGTGTGGTGCCTACGTCAACAACATCAGAGACTAGGGGCATATCATGGTCCTCATCCTCTGAATCACTAATGTACATATCCTCAATAGTAAGATGGCGAGTGTCTCCAAGTCTAGGGGCACTCTGTGTTGATCGTAAGAACCTGGGTCAAGCCTACAGTGGAACCTGTATCTATCTAAAGTAGTGCATGACACGATCATAATAGAAAGGTCTCACTATATACTCATGTCACCCTAGAGAAAACTAATCTTGGTGAAGTTTGACTAGCTCGTGTCTCTCATCTTCCCATTGTGGTATCCTGAGATATGGTCTCCATGAGATATCACCCTCCTTCAATCGATCAAATCTAACACACCAGTGAAGCAAATATCCCTCCTGCCATGACCACCTCAGTGGATAACTATAGGCCCGTGGATAGCCCATGACCGCTATGGTAGGATAACATGTAGGTCTAGTGCACGTGATATGCTTGAGACACCACACTTGTAAGAGTGTACAATGCACTATAATGTCAAGCTCCTGGTAAACAAATCACCCAAGATCATAGTACAGATGTGCCAACATACTGTGACCCCAAGTGTAGATATTCCTATGTTGATCCATATTCTGAATAATTTGCACCAACCCTCCATCTAGGTGGGACCCTCATCCATTAGGAACTAGTGTGAGTGTTACGGTAACAATCATAATATGTCAAATCACTAGAATCCATGCATGTAGTAGCCACCTAAGCTCAATGTGGGGCCTAACGCTCGACTCTCATATGGGTTTCCATAGACAATAGAATCTATCATCCCACATGTCCTCATGTGTGTGCTCATCTACTAAGTGTACAACTTCACCTTGGATGGGTAATCATAGAATGCAGTGTATGTCCTTTAAAGTAATAGTCATCTCATCGGTAGGTAGATGAAAGGTGTTGGTATATACATTCCACCTCTCTACTAGAGATAGTAGCATGGCTTCATGGTATCTCGTTGGTGGCATGGTGTAAACCCATAATAATCATGTATCCTATAGGATATTGATCTCCTTCTCTGATAGTTGTGTGAGGAGGTCTCGAAGGAAACATAACTATTTTCTTCTGAGGTGCTAACAAGCTTGGGGAGGGATCTAAACAATAAAATAAACTAAGTAAACCCTAATTATAATCATTAAATAATTAAAAAAGTACACTAAAGTTGCTCTAGGACACTTTACAACCAATTTGGACACATATGTCATTTTTGGATGGGGGGTCTTTGGACACTTTAGACAATTATGGACGTTTTGCAACAAAGATAGACGCTTTACGACTATCTTTTCCAAGGTCCTAAAATTACATTAAAAATTATTGTAAATGCATGAAAACGAAGAAAAATCAGCAAAGAATTCACTCACTGTAGGTCAGATCGCATGTCATGCCACCTCATCGTGAAGCACATCAAGTCTAGGAGGCTTGCAGGTTCGTCAGCTCGACATCCTAGATCACTCTACACCAAGGTAAACTGGAAAGAGGTAAATGTCAAAATGAGATTAAAATGTCATTTTCATTCATATATACCTAGTTTAATTAGAAAGATGCATATTTTACTTTAGGTATATTTCATTCAAATCAACATATTGGAGGCTAGAGAATGTTGTTTTCAATGGTGTTTTTTGCGTTGGATTTGTAATTCCACTCTTGCTCTCATCAATCATCTATCACTATCTAGTATGGTACTTTAAAATACCCTATGATAAGACCTAAGTAATTTTATGCAGTTTTGTGGCTACCCTGATTCCACCTCCATAAAGAAAGCAGAATCAGGGGACATACATTTACCCTCAAATTTGATTCTTCGTAGAAGTCTGATAAGAGGATTTTTGAATGACTAACAAATTTGTGTTGCAGGATGCGGTTCTTAATGTTGTGGTTTTACAGATAACTATAGTGGGTGCTTCATTCTCCCTAATGAATCCATCTAAGTATCCCTTTTTTAATTATGTTAGAATTCTTTAGCCTACATATGCACGTAGTGTCATATGGCCTCTAAAGTGGGGGCTAAATGTAGTGTAGAAAATTGTACCCCTTTCTAGGAGAAAGTACAATTCACACTTATTTGGACCTATTTTGGTGACCTTTTCATTAATGCATTTTAAAAATATCATTAATAGGCCCCTAATACCCCTTTATCATGTATCCCAAGGCCTATTTTACTTAATTTTATTTAATTCCTGACACCACAACATGCATTGAATAATGCTATGAATCATATTAATGTCTTGATATTTAAGGAGTCCTGAAGTTTTAGGTCAAGACCCATTTTCCCATGGGCGAATGGGTTCTCATTAAGTTCCTTAAACTCAACTTTGGATATATTTTTGGTAGAGTTTCAACATTTCAAATTCAAATTTCACATGTCATCTTTCAGGATCTGATAATTGGAAAATTATATAGGAAGCCTATAAAACTAAGTCTCACATTCATTTTACACTAGCAAGCAAGATAAGGAAGAGAAATTCACATGAGATCAAGCATTCATATTCAAGAGCAAGGAGAAGCATTCAAAAGTAAAGTCTTGGACTAGTATTTGAGTTGTTTTTTCAAGTCTTCAAGCTCATTTTGATATCAAGATCAAGCATTGTCAAAGAAGTCATGATAGATGCCTATGGAGGATCATGATGGATTCTAGGTTTTGGGAGATGCACAAGACATTCAACCAAGCATAGGACTTGTTTCCTAAGTGATTCCATCTTCTATTATCTCTCTACTTTCAGCCTAAAGGAAGCTATAATCAGATTCATGACTTATTAAGGTGATTTGAGATCTCCTTAAGTGTGTATTTATCATTGTGCATGTTCATTTAGGGATCTTATTCTAACACATTTGAGTAGGGTTTCCTTGCATCATTTGTTCTTAATCTTAAACACACTTAAGGTTAGGATTGCACACACATTTCATGTTTCATATCTATGTTTTTCATCAATGTTTAATTACCAAAGTTGGGGTTTGACCGAGGCAAACCCCTATCCACTAAAAAACAACAATCTTGTTTTGCAAATTTTTCTTAGATCCTGATCCGGGAGCGAAGGTATCAAGTTACAGGAAAGAATTACAAGTCTTAGGCTTCAATCTTAGATTCAAATTTTTCCAGAAAAGTCTATCATGACCCATTCGCCCTAGGGCGAATGAGTCCCTATTTAGCTTGCGGGAACAAAAACTTTTGAAAGGTACATGACATTTATTACTCTCAAATTCTCTAGAAACTTTGTAGGTTTCTTCATTTTTATGTTAAATCTTCTAAATCCAAGTGATAGATTACAATTTGGAGTTGATTTGTTATTTTTAATCTTTCTCCCCAAAGTGTTGTTTGACCTAGACCCTCATCCTTGCAAAAAAGGGAAATTTGTAGATTTGCACTTTGACTTGACTCACCTCATGGTTGATAGTCATTTCATTGTTTGGATCTCATTTCCTAATGAGTTGAGGAAGAATAGGACCCCTTTTCCCTCTTTGGATCCACTTTTTCCATTTTGGGAAAACCCTAGGAACCCCCCTATTTTCCATCATTTTGGGCAATACCAATGCATCTTCTAATACATATTTGTGTGTTGATGGCTCTCTTCTAACATCACCTCCCATTTGTGAATCACTTTACCTCTACTCAATGTTCTAACCTTAGAAATTCAACTCAATTTCCACTTCACCATCCTCAAACCCTTCTCTTACTTTGCTATTTTACCATGCACTCTTCACTACAACTATATTTTGACTGCAACTTCACATTCTCCTCTACATAACTTAATCAGCTTAAAATTGGGCTCGACTTAGCTTAGAATCAAAGGAATTAGGGAATTTTCAATTGAAATTAACAAAAGGTAGATGCAATTTGGGAAAAAAAGGGTTTGCATGTCATGTTTGTTTTTTTGCATTTGGCTTTAGGTGGTGAAAAATGAAAAAACTAACTAATACAATACCCCCCAACATAAGGTTTGAAGTGAACTCACTTCAACTCAAGATGGGAGAAGGTATGATCAGAGAGTATGGAAATAAATATAATCAATAGATTGTATGCCTAATTTAATATGAAAATACATAATGAAAGCGATAAGAAATCCATGATAATTATAGCAATATACTTTTCGTACTTATTAGAGGTGACTAACTGAATGTTGTGTGTGAGGTTAATAAATTGTACACACAAGATAATTTGATGTGATAAAAAATAATTATAGGTGAATGAATGATAAAGTGGCAGGTGTAATGTGATAAAACAAAATGGACAGATGGTGGTTAGTGATGTGATAGTTCAAATGCTTAAAATTTAAATTGGAAACGTGAAATAAGATGAGCATGATGTGTGTACTTATAATGATAAGACTAATGCTACATGTGAGGAAAATAAGGTGAAAAAGGTGCAAACTATAATTAATGTGGTGCCAATTTTTGAAATTTCTTGTTAAGCAGTGTTATGGGTACCTTTGGCATCAAGTCCCATCTGAATTGTGATAGCTTTTGTGCTACAGGTCCCTATTGCAACAGGGCCCTTTCTAAATGGTTATCATTGTATATATATAAGATAGGTCCCTTTGGAAAAAATATGTACATCAGTGTGACTATGTTGTGCATGCATGTTGTGTATGCATGTGATATGAAATGAGGAATTATACCTGAGTGATCTCAGGGGATGAGATGTGTAGCTCAACCACTGAGTCATCTAAAGAACTCGGTATATTCGGTACTATTGAGTCATTAATCTATGTTTATGAACCGGTATTGGATCACTGAGAGGACCATACTACTGAATGAGACTTGAAAGAATGAAATCTACCTTCTATAATAGTTTCTTATAAAGTTCCAACCTATGTCCATTAACCAGGAGGGATAACCTTCCTGCATCTATAGTCTTCAATTTTTTTGCTCCATTAGGAAAGACTTGGTTGATTTTATAAGGTCCTAACCACTTGGATTGGAATTTCCCTTTAAAATCCTTGTATCCTAAATCATACAACAAGGCCCAGTCTCCATTAAATTCCTTTCACTTGATATATTGGTCATGCCACTTTGTCCTCTGGTTTTATACTATCTCAGTGTGATGGATTGCTTCCATCTTGATTTCATCCAGCCCATTTAAGTGGTGTAACCTCTCTTTTTAAGCTGTTGTGAGATCCATGTCCAACTCCACTACTATTTTTAATGTCTTGTACTCAAATTCGATTGGGAGTACTATTGTTTCACCATATACTAGCTCATAAGGTGTGAAACTAGTTGTTGTTTTCCATGTTGTTTTGTATGCCCATACTGCTTTTGGCAATCTAGCAATCCAATATTTTATGTGTAATTGCACTGTCTTGGTTAGAATACTTTCAATTTCTTTGTTGGTAACCTCCACCTGACCATTGGTCTGAGGGTGATAAGGTGTTCACTTTTTGTGCCTAATTTCATATTCTCCAACCAATTTGGTAATGAGCTCTGAAGTAAATTATGAACTTTGATCAATCACTATCTCCCTAGGTACTCCATACCTAGAAAAACTTTCCTAATACAAAAATTTAGCCACATTGCCATCTTTGGAAAAATTTAATGCCTTCACTTCCACCCACTTAGTTAGATAATCAGTGTAAACTAGAATGTACTCTTTGTTGTTAGAAGAAGGTGAAATTGGCCCAATGAATTCTAGACCCCATTTGTCAAACAAAGCTAGTATTAATTGTGGTTGCAATTGCATTTCATCACTCCTTGTTGGCTTACCCATTATTTGGCATCTATCACAACTCCTTGTATATTTGATAGCATCCTTGTGTAAAATCAGCCAGTAGTAACCAGTTGTGAGGATTTTGAATGTTGTCCTTTTAGCTGCAAAGTGACCCCCACATGGTTCATCATGGAAATCCTTCACAATATCAAAGATTTCATCTTCTCTTATGCGCCTTCTCATGATGTTGTATAGGCTAGTGTAGAACAGGTAACCAAATATCCAAGAATATGGAAAACACTTATGTACCAGCTATCTCTTTTCCCTTGGAGAAAAGTGTGGTGGAATCTTCCCTATCACTAAATAGTTTGCAATGTCAGCATACCAGGGTATATGTATATTAAGAGAAAACAAGTTCTCATCTAGAAATGAGTCATCTACTACCCCTTCTTCTAATTGTTTTAGAAACCTTGATAGAAAATATACTACTACATTAACCTTACTAGGATTGTCCACTATTGTGATATCAAATTCTTGTAGAAGGAGAAGCCATCTGACTATTCTACCCCTACTACAGGCATGATCATTAAATTTCTAATAGTTGTATAGTCTGTGTGGACAAAAACTACATAACTAGTAATGTTATGCCTAAATTTATTGATAGCATACACTACTGTTAACATCTCCCTTTTTGTAACAATGTAATTTAACTCTACTCCTTGAAGATTCTTACTGATGTAATAAATATCATATTCCTTGTTACCTTCTTTCTGACCCAAATCTGCTCCAACAAAAAAATCTGAAGCATTAGTGTGTATATGGAAGGGTAAGGTCCAATTTGGCCCCCTTAAAATATGTGCTTATGTTAAGGCTTTCTTCATTTCTTCAAAGAAATATTGACACTCTGATGTCCAATAAAATTATGTCTTTAGTTAGAAGAACAAACAATGGTGCAATAATCTTACTAAAGTTTTGAATGAACCTCCTATAATAGCCTGCATGGCCTAGGAAGCTTCTAACATCTTTCTAGATCTATGGAACAAGTAATGTAGAAATTATTTCTATCTTATGCGGATCAAATTGGACCCTTGCACTAGATATGAAATGCTCTAAAACAATTCCTTGATTCATCATCATAAAGCACTTCTCATTATTAATGGAAAAATTCTATTCTTTACATCTCTTTAAAGCTTTTCTAGTCGCTAAGGGCTTCCTCATAGGTTTCCCCATATGTGGTGAAGTCATCCATATATATATATATATATATATATATATATATATATATATATATATATATATATATATATATATATATATATATATATATCTTCATAAAGTCATGAGCATAACTAAATCAATAACTAAATCCTTAATGATTCCTTTAGGCTTGACTATTGACCTATCAGCCAATTGTAAAACAGTTGGTGTAGGTCTAAGGTTGGCTAACTAAAGTAATTGCATTGTCTCTTTGGTCATGACATTGATTGTTTCCCCTAAGTCTATCAAGGTGTTCTTGATAAGGGTCCCATTAATCTTAGCATCCACTACTAGGCTATGAGTTGTTCAAATTGGTAGATACAGGGATAAAGTTGTTTGTGACATATTGCCTATGAGTTGTTGCCATGTGTTTCTAGGAAGGCCCTGGCAGTTTGACAGGTCAATAGTGTACAATGGGAGGTAAAAAACTTATACAATTGAAAAGGATGGAAGAAAATTCATTTTAACTCCATTGAATGAAGAGACAAAAGAGCAAGGTGAAATCATCATGATTGGCAGAAAAGAATATGTGAATGTTGAGGAAGGTAAGAGTATGAGTTTGGCAACCAATGTAAGGCATGACAAAGTTGGGACAGTAGATAGAAGAATTGAAGATGATTTGCAATTAGTTGTGAAGAAAGATTCCCTCATGTGGAAGAAGAAAGTGGATGGAAATGTGTCTCAGACTAATATAGTGTAGTGTAAGAGTGAAAATCCTATGGAAAGGAAAGAAAAGTGTGATGGAATACTAATTGGAACAGTCATGTGCCCTGTAGGAATGAAGACAATGTAGAGGCGGTTGAATGGTGATAAAACAGAGGTTTGTAAGGTTGGTAGAACAATGAAAAAGATAGTGGAAAAGTTGTTTGCAGGTCTGACATAGACTAATAAGTGTGATGGTACAGTTGACAGTGGTAAAGGTGCAGATAATAAGGGCATTGATCAAAGATCAAAGTAAGAAACAAAGAGGGAGGTGATGGCAGTTGGCAAAGGTTTGGTTGCAGATGTAAAAGATCGTGCAATATCAGAGTTTGATGAGGAGAAATTTGAAGAACACCCCATAAAACAGAGATGTGACCAAAGGGAGCATGAATCAAGCAAAGACAAGGACAAGTATGTCAAGTATAGTGGGGAACAAAGGAAAGATGAACCTGTTGGAAGAGCTCTAGATGATTAGAGGCAAGAGATGATCAGTGGTGGACAAGTTGCAGTATCTTTTCCAAGAGACTTGGAAAAATTTAAAGTCGGGGTGTATGGTGCAAGGGCACCATTAAACAAAATTTGTCAAGCAAGGTTGATTAGGTGTAGACTTTAGGATTTGGATTCCTTTTGTTCAAATAAGGTTATTAAGACCAATTTTTCATTGTATTAGGTCATATTTGATGGTATTAGGTGTTTAGGGGGGTCAATAATGTTGATTTTGCAAAATTGCAAATTGTTGCAAAAGATGTCAAGCATAAAAAGTTGCAAAATTGCATTTTTATGGAATACAAACGCTCAATTCATTTAAAAATTCAGTTTAGGAAGTTGTAGGAGTTGGATTTGGAGGGAAAAGGTATAAAATAGGTTGTAAACCCATTGGATGGGTGGTTGTGAAGCTTGTAGAAGAATTTTAATCAATAAAATTACTGTTTTCCTCTAATTTTTGAGTTTTTCCTCTATAAAGTGATATTTTTGAAGATTGTACGGCCCGTACAGGCCCCATCTTTCTAAGTTTTGAACCAGAAGTTGTAATATGGTGAATTAAATTTCTAATCCTTCAATTTTGGTGAATTTTTATTGAATTTCACAAAAGTTATTGAGATTTTCCTAAATCTGCCTGTGTAAGATAATTTAAAGGGTTTTGTTGGGTTAAATTGCAAAATGGACCCATTCCACATTTTTTGATGCCTATACCTCAGTGGAATGGGTGGATACAATTAGTTTAGGATGTGAACATGTTGTTTGAGTGCAGGGGAGGTTGATTAATGTGTTGGGAATGAAGCCCTAAAGGGGAAAATTGTGTTTTCCAAGTGAAAAAGAGAGGTTTTGACATGGTAAAGTGTGAATTATGTTGGGGCAGCATTGTTTGATGATAAATTGAGTATGTACAAGCCTCAAAGGACTTGATTGAGGTGGTTGTAGAGTTGTGTGAGGGCTGGCAGTGATACTTTGAATAAAACCCTTGGTTTTTGGCTTAAAAGGAGGGTTTTTGGTTTTGGCACTTGGTTGAGTGAATTGGATGAGATAGTGAGAATTTGAGGCTTTGGTGATCTGATAAGTTTTTTTTTTGGTTGAGATTGTGTTGTGTGGTTGCAAGACCTCCCCTGGTTGCTATCAAACTTGAGGTGGTCTGATGTACCTGATTTGACTTAGGCTCCAAAGGTGATTTTTCTTAAGCTTCAGTTGCAGGTTCCTCATCCTCCATCTTAGTGATTTGATGGGATGAAGGTCCATCTAGTTGTTTCCCTGACTTGAGGTGGAAATCACTCACCTCTAACCCATAGGTGGGGTATTGTATAGCCTCGTTAGTATAAGCCTTTTGGACAAACTTGTTGTTAGGGATAGATGTAGGTTGGGTAGGTAATTGTGGTGGTCTTGGTGGTTGAGGTGTAGGATTTGATGGATTAGGAATAATGGCTTTTTGTTGTGGATAAGGAAGAAGTAAAGGCTACTGATAATTCATGTTTTGTTGTTGCCACTGCTGACCTTTTTTCCATTCTGGCTACCAATGGTTTTGTTGTGTTGGTCATTGAGGATTATAATTGGAACCTTGAAAATTTTATTGTGGCCAAGAATTTAGTTGTTGTTGGTTCCAATTTTTCTGGGGTTATTGCCATTTTTGAGGATTTTTCTATTGATTTTGGTTAGTTGGCCAGCGTTGGGTATTTCAAACAGAAAAAATCTGATTTCTAATTGGAAAAGATGAAAATTTCTAATTTGGTTAGTTGGCTAGTGTTGGGATCTTGTGAGCCTTCCTCATTAAACTTTGAAAGACATTTTCTAATATGTATGGTAAGGTTGTGTATCAAGACAGTGCCAGGGGTCCAAAATGGTTTCTCCATGGTTGAGGTATCACTTTATCCATAATACAAATTGATGTTTATCACTAAGAGAAACTTTTAGAGTCACCGACTTCTTTCAAGGAAAATAATTTCTTTATTTAAGGAACATTCCCCTTACCTTTAGGTTCATTCATGAATTAACTCCTTGAAGGAGCATCTGGATTTGGACCTGGTGGAAGATTTTTCATTTGATTTGGATGAGGGTGATAAACCCAAATGATTTCAGTCCTTAGACATCCTTCTACCACTCTTCTAGGTGGTCATTGTGCAATGTCTTCTTCTTCCTCAAGAATGAAATTTTTTCTCATATAATCTATAGTGTTTTTCCTATACCTGTAAGCTAAAGTATTTAACTAAGAAATAATGTCCTCCTACTCTTCCTACATCCAATCAAGATCCGATTGTAATACATAAAAAATATTTTTAGGCAGTAGAACCATATTGATTCATAACCTAGGCAAAATTCAAATGAATAGGTCTCAGCTTTAAGATGTGATAGAAACTAGGGTAACAAGTACACAGTCAGATTTTAAACTTTCAGAACCCCAAACCAGGACTTAGACACCCTTGGGTGACCCTATCCTTCATGTCTTGGCTAAACAAAATTTCTTTGAGATCTTTGTCACTATATTTCCTATTTGCTCCTATTATCTAATTCCTATTTCTAATCATTTTGTTGTGTCTATTTTTCAGTTTAGTGTTCATAGTGGGCACTTAGCATTTTAAAAGTTGTATGAGTTTCACGACCTAGTGTCTTATTGTCAATACTTCAATGAGATGTAGTTCTAGACTTATGGCATCCCATGTTGGCTTTACATCCGTTGTGGATCATGAGTCTTCTAACTCTTTCATCAATAGTGTTTTCAATATTCAACCCATTTTGGACTCTATTCCCGATGTTACCATGTCAATGATAACCTCACAAGAACCTACCTTCATAGATGTTGAGACTATGGTTACCCATGTCCCTGATGACAAACTAAGAAAATTGGACAAGGACTTAGAAAAACTTCAAGATTGTGTGAGTACTGAATACTTTGTTGGAATAGCAGTCCTTATAATTGAAACATGAGGAATTTGATTAATGATGGCCATGGATTAGGGGTTGTGTGTAGCCTAGCCCATATAGTTGATGATAATGTGCCTACAATGGCTAGTTGCACTCAAGCTTTGGGATACACTCAAAGTCAAGGAGGAAGTCAAGTTTCCCTCCCTACAACAATAGCCTATATTCCTACATACACAAATCCAATTGTTGCTTCAACAATTCAACCAAGCATTAGCGAAAATTCAACAATAGGTCTTTCCACTAGAAATCCTTATGGTTTTGGATCTTCACATATCACACATCAAGTTCTATCCACACTCATAAATGTTCAACATAGTAGCCCACCTAATACATACACACTTCCACTATATTCACCTCATTCCCAAAACATGTCAAGCAATGATTGTCATAAACCAACTCTTGCAAAATCTGACATCACTTCAACAAAAAATATCAACAATGAACCAAAACCAAAGTGGACAACCATCACACTATATCAAAAGGAGCCCATTGTCACTTGAAATATTAAAAGCACAAATGCCATAGAACATAGAGATCCCCAAATTTGACAAGTACAATGGTAAAGGGGACCCTAGCAACCACATATCAGCATATACCACCATGTGTAGTGACTTTATTTTTTAGGATAAGCTAGCTAGCTAAAATTTTCCCTAGGTCATTGAAAGACATGGCTTTGGAATAGTTTTGTCCATTGCCCAGTAACTCAATTCACTCATGAATTTAATGAGCTTGTTGTTGCTTTCCTCAATCATTTCCAAGTCAACATTGGTCCTAAGATCAACATAACTGATTTAATGAGATGAAAACAAAAAAAAAAAGCTAAAAAGGTCACACAAATTTCATAAGCCCCTATCAATTGATATTATCACAAGTTAATCTAACTCTTCCTGCTGCAAATATGCAAAGAATGTTCATCGATAAATTGCAAAAGGACATAAGAGAGAGAGAGTCTTATTAAGGAAGTTTTCATCATTAATACATTTATGTATGGCTCTTCATGACTATTAGAATTTGATTAGTAAGTATGAAGAAGCATCTTCATCGGCTCATACTAAGAAATCTAAACTCGTACATCAAAACAATTACCAATCATTCAAAAAGGCACAAAAAAATTCTAAAGATAAACACACCTCAAACAACTAATCTTGTTGAGCCTCAAGTTGCCATAAATTCAACCCCATATCAATTTAGAGCAAAAGATAGATAGTTCACCCTGCTACCCAATTCCCTTCATTCAATCATGCTATAGGTTTTGAGTAAGAACCAAATCCACTTGCCTCTGATTAGACCTACAAATACAACCAAATCTCTACCTCCAAATTTTAGATTGTGATCCATGTGAAGAAGATAAAGGGATAGTCCAAGTGATAAAATGGAATTAAATAATGGAGGAAAAGGTGGTAGGGATTAATTAGCCTAAATTAATTAATTAATTTAGTTGGAAGATTTTGAGATAAAGCAGACTAAATTAAATAAATATAAAATTTCTTTAATTAAAATGGGGGATAAAGGTAATGGGATAAATAAATTAAATAAACAATAAATGTTTATTTAATTAATGGTTTAGGATAGGCTAAAATTAGGTGTGGTTGGGTAAGGTCATATTTAATGTCTTTACATTTTGCCCCTCTTTGAGATGTGACTAAAAGAAGTAACATAATTTCAAAGAAGAATAAAATAAAGTGACTAGGTAAGGGATAAGGACTAGTGGCATGATGCTCCAGTCATTGGCAAGGATGAGGAAGGATGATGAGGAGGTAGTGGTATGCCCCCTCGAGAGAACGTGTGGGTTCAAAGAACACGGGTTTTCTCTCAAAATGGATGGAAAAGTAGATGATAAAGGATGAAAGGACATGGAAGAAGCTAGGGATGATGAAGGTATGGATGGAAAGGGAGGATGGATGATCATCATGCTACAACGGTATAAGCAACCTAGATTTGATATTGTACGTGACGATATTCACCAAGGTATAAGGAACGAAGATGACAATGTGCCAAGTACATGATCCATAAAGTCAAATGAAAACATATTCCTTATAACACTTATAACACCATGATATGAAAGACCATGATGCCCTTGTGGCAATATGATGCAAAGACCATGATAAATGCAAACAATGATAAAACATGCACAAAAAATAAAAAATGAACCATGATAATGCCACTAGTCAAGTTGAAAACCAATTGATTGATTGATGACGAGGATAACAAAGTTAACACATGGATTGGGAAGGATTCATCCGTATGATGATAAATTAATAAATGGATCAATGGATTTCCACTGATTTGGATCAAATTGATCGATTGCTTTTGGATGATGAGCTAGTTTGCAAGATTAGATTGCATGGATGAGGATTGATTGAATGTGGATGGATTGGATGGGGATGGTTGGATTGTTTAAGGACAGATAGATTGGATGGAGGATATAATTATTAGAATACAAGAATGGATGGGAACCAATGACAAGGGAGAACCAAGTCTTGGGAAAATGATGGAAGGTTAGAGGGATTGTTTAGATAAGAGATAGATGGATTGAGTTGATGGATAGGAGTATCATCATATCAATCCTATCATCATGCTATTGGTTTTATAAGCAACCACATTCCTCCATCAACACATCAAAGAGCAAATCAAATGGAGCAAGGGTGAACTCTACACATCAAAGAGAAAATCAAGTGGAGCAAGGGTGCACTCTACTTCAGCTCTATTTGAGGAGAATTTAGGTGAAGGTATTGTGTGTTTATTGCATTATCTTCTATGTTATTTACCTTCGATCCATTTTCTTGTCCTCACATTTTACATCCACACTAGATATAAATGAATCAAAAACATAGAAGAACCAAATCAATCTTATGGACAATGTTATACATTAATCACATTAGAACATGACTAATGCATGCTTGTGCTTTGTTTTCACATCCAATACATTGTAGTCATTTTCCTACAATGAAATCTCACACCATATGATATATGTAGATGATCGTTGAAGAGCATCTATTTACTAAGGCACATTTTTGGACCACATGATCCACTTTTCACAAATTCTACATTATTTATGGCATATTGCATACACATTTCTTTCTTTATCATTTTATGATAATACACTACCATACTCTACCTTTATATTTTACACATTAAGCCTATAATGACATATCACATGTTTACCATCACTAAGTTAGACAAAGGGGCATCATAACAAAGCTCTTTACATCTCCTTTCATTGTATCTACTTACTAAGGCACATTTTTGGACCACATGATCCAATTTTCACAAATTCTACATTATTTATAACATATGCCATACACATTTCTTATTTTATCATTTTATGATCGTACACTACCATACTCTACTTTTAGAGTTTACACATTGAGCCTACAATGGCATATCACATGTTTATCATTACTAAGATAAACAAAGGAGCATCATGCCAAAGCTCTTTACATCTCCTTTCATTGCTATGTCCTTACATTGGGGGCATCATATGCTTCTCCATTTGATTATTTATCTTTCTTTTTGGAGTTGAGCCTACATTGAACCCATTAATAGCATATTGACATTATCTTACTTTTGAGATCTTATTATACATCTTAAGCATTTTGTCTTATGATCTATTATTGTCTTACTATCTAGAGTATTTTGATCCTATCACTTATCTTTTGATCTCACAATACCACATCTTACTATGCCTTAAGAGCATTTTCATATGATTATCTTTTATTTCTAGATCTTATGTTGTTATATCTTATGGCTATATTGGCATACCTTACTTTTAGCATTTACCGCCACTAATCCTTAGATATGCTTACACTAGGGAACATAATGCAATTCTCCCTCTGTCTATTGATCTTACGTTTATCATATGTTATCGTTAATATATCAATTTAATTGTACCTTGATCCAGACATTACATTTTTATGATCACATTTCTCCTACTAATTTATAACAATAAAATCCTATTAATCTAATCAAAAGAATGTTTTGAAGGGAAATTTTCACTATTTAATTCTCAAAAATACAATTATCTTTTTTCTTTTAAGTAAAAAGAACTTAAGAGTGCTAAGAGCGTCAATAGCAATCAAAGCTCTAAAAATAAATGAACTCACAATGGCTAACAATTGAAATTGGTCAAATTTGAGTGTACCTTTCAAAACCCAAATTGACTGAAAGAACTATCAATAACCATTAAATAATAAGAATACTTAAAATTTGCCTTGATATTATTATGCTTTTATCCGTTATCAACAGGGAAACTACATATCCATAATCACATAGCGAGCAACAGAATGAAAATATGCTGCGTAGTGGAGTTAGCTTGCCTCCAGATCTAATACCATAGGAAACAAAGCTTACCTGAACACAAGCCTCCACCTTGATCCAAAAGCATTCAGATTACAATGTAGGTCAAAACCTGTACAAAATCTTACCAAAAACCTTCACAATACCTTAAATGGAAGCTGCTTCAAGAAGAGGAGAGTTAGATGGAGATGGAGAAGGAGGAGAATTGATGGGGAAATGATGACGATCTCCTGTAATGTTGTAGATCATCTTCACCACATGGCTCATCTTAGGCCTTTGTTCGGCTTCCCCACAAGCACAAACAAGGGCAATCTGAAGCATGGCCACCA